>JASEVX010000010.1:10764477-10791977 GCA_031761405.1 Serripes groenlandicus
GATCTGGGTCGATACATTACGCAGAGGCCATAATGTTGGTTTTCTCGCGGGACGGCTCAATCATCATATTTTAATACAACATTCTAGTATCAAAACACTCTATCAGAATTACAAGTTTACACATTAATGCCACTGGCCACAGGCCAAACATACACCATGCACATTCATACATATAATCAACTATATGCATGTGTGTACCTATATATCGTTTATCACAAAACTGTTTAATATCGCCATGTGATACTAAGATATATATCAGATTATTAGGATGTATTTTAATTTACTGTGATATGATTTTTATATCATGCGGAATAGTCAATTCTAAGTAATGCTCCAAGAATATAAGTGTAGAATTAGGAATATAGGATATTCGTTAGTGTAATATAGCTTTTGACTTATCGAACTTGTTCATTGGATTTAAAAACGACGTAGTTTTGCAAACAAAATGATAAAGGATCCTTGAAAATGTTTATTTTTTTACATTTCTGAAATAGTTATTAGAAATAGCTGTTGAATGTTTCGTATTTATCTAGTATAGTGTATTAACGATATTGCTAATCAATCTTTGTTAAATTTGTTTTATATGTATGTCTATCTATATTACTTTGCTAAACACACAGTAAGTGTTTAAAGTTTTTTGGAAATAAAGTAAAGTAAAGTAATTTAAAAAAGAAAAAAGATTACCTACCAAAACCGAATAGAACCGTAACAGCTGTTCGAACCATTTTTCCAATTGGTCATGAAGCCGTTACGTGAAATGAGATCAACAACAGAATCGAGGATACGCCGCCTCTATGACACTATCCATCGCGAATGTCACCATTGTGTCTGACTTAAGCTTCACCTGATGCCTATATATCTGCTTTGATTTTAGTCGAGACATGACAAAAGAAGAGGATAGGATGTCATCAGGTTTCCGAACTCACGTATAAATTATCCCCCTGGTGCCGTGTTACCGCCCCCCCCCCCCGCCCCCCCCCCCCCCCCCCCCCCCCCGCTCTCCCACATGCATCAAATATGCAGCGGGCGACTTGAAATATATTTAGGTAAACGTATGAACACTCTCTATAGAAACCATTAAAGACACGTTGTTGAATACAGTTGAAAACATTGTGGCGAAAATAGCAATTGCTCAATATGAGCAGTTTCTCGTTTCGCATCTGTACGTGGAAGAGTTAGAGATTTTATTATTTGTTTGTATGCTTTGTATTTGTGGTGTACGTCGCTATCAACAATTGTTCTATTTATTACGGCGTTTCCTGGTTAAGTTACCAGTACTTCTCATCCATTTATAATAACACCAGTCAGTCGTAATGCTAACTCCACAGTCCAGAGCGCCAAGGATGGAAAGCAATTACTATTACATGTTTTTGTTAAGTCTTTGGTATGACCCGGCCAGGGATCAAAACAGCCACACCGGGCACCTGGGGCGGACCCCATATCACCACGCAATGAGTCGATGAACGTTTGTCGGAATGGATATGAGCCGTTCCACGAGAAAACCAACATTATTGACTCCGCGTAAAGTATCGACTCGGATCAGCCTTAGTATGCAGCGCAGGCTAACCCGGACAGAAACCTTTCGCCTTCTGTGGATTTTCTGTTTCAGGAATAATGACTTTACACCTCTATCCACACCTGAGGCGGAATGTGTCGGCCCGGATTAGCCTGCGCGGACTGATCTGGGTCGATACATTACGCAGATCCAATAATGTTGGTTTCCTCGTGGAATGGCTCATATATTTTGAAACTTACTCTCAATTGTATAGGGATTGTATTACGCCGTATTACGACTGTACCTGTCAGTTCGCTCTTTTTACATGTGACTTGCGTACTAGTCGAATTACTGTTTCACCATCCCCGAGTGACACGTACAGTATGAACACTTTTAGTCTGTAATGAGACAGAGCACGTTAAAACCAGATATAAACTTCGCTGCAGTAACAAACGTATAGATCTCATGATTGTTTATTAAAGGCCATCTCACATTGACCGTTATGGTAAAATATTAGGGAGATAACCCATGTAAATAAAGAGATAAAAAAGCGATGATGGCAGCGCGTTTTCATTGGATAGATACAATGAGAACCGTGGCTATGAATATTTAAACGTATAGGGTAAAACAAAATTCGGTGCACTTTTAAAGTGTCGATCTGATACATACGGCAGCTCTAAAGGGACACACACGAATATATTTTTTTATCTCGTGCGCACGAGATACTAAGTCGTGGTAACGATATAAGTATACTAAGTCCTCGTGCGCACGAGATAACGCAAAATTCGTATGTAATTTATAAAAATGTGTGTGTCCCTTTAGAGCTGCCGTAGATATACGCATAGTGGATAAGCTATGTCTGATTTTAATGTATTTAAGCTGTTCTCGTTGACCATGGAAATTGACGACGGAATTTTCTGAGAACATTTGGAGAAAAATGTCACAGAAGGCCGGGATAAGCTCCTACAAATAGTTTCTCTATACGGGTAATAAACTTTAATAATGATGACGGCTATCTTTACATTTGTGAACATTTGGGAAAACACTATAAATAGTGTCTCTGTATGGTTTTCTTGTTTTATAACAGCCGCATAGGGCGATGGTTGATCTGATGCTATCTACTAACGGTGTGTTCGAATGAATGTATGTCTAAAGTAGAAAAACTAGACGTATGGACCAATCTACTTGTTTATGTTTTTTGTGATTAGTGATCTTTTATACTTTTTTTTCCATAAATATACTTATTAAATGAGGCGAAGCACATTTAAGTTCATAGTAATTATTTTCTCTTTATTTAAAATGCCGGTAAAAGGACAAGAAATATAATCCACGTGAACTTTCTGCAGTAGTACAATATTGTAAACATTGTTGCTAAAAGTTGATTGCTCACAATAATCAATTTCTCATTTTTCAACATCTTTTGTCAATCCTTTCAATAATAAGCATATAAGCTGTAGGTGGGAATGAGCTGAACAATACAACATACAGGGGCGTAGCTCCCTTTAGGCACTGTAGGCACGTGCCTTCACATTTTTTCTAAAAATGCCCCAAAATGCAGCTGCGGCGATATACATCTGCGTAATGTATCGACCAGATCAGCCTGCGCTGTCCGCGCAGACTGATCCGGCCGACACATTCCGTTTAAGGGGGAATGGAAATCCAATGAAAAGTTTATATCCGGGTACGCCTGTGTGGCATGCTTAGGCTGATCCGGGTCGATACTTTACGCAGAGCCACATGGTTGATTTTCTAACGAGACGGCCTACACATTGATTATTGCCAAGCTACGCCCCTGACAAAAGCAAACTAATAAAGAATTCAGTAAGAAAGAGGTCAAAACATAATACTTGGGTGATTTGTTTGATTTGTTTGATTTGTTTGTTTCGGGTTTTACGCCGTTTTCAACATTTGTTCAATCATATCACGGCGGTCAGTTAACCTACTCATGTGTGTCATTGCTTTCTTAAACCAGTAATCCGCACAACACACTTTCCAAGCAACTGGCTGCTTTTCCACATATATATTCTTTATTTCCTCCAAAGATGAAGAGCATTACAATACATAGAATATAATAGATTACCTAACACAGAGTATTGTACAAAAGAAAAAAGATATCGAACATATAAACATGAAAATATGAGAAAATGAGCACATCAAGGAGAAAAAAATCAAAAAAAAATCGAACATATAAGTATGAAAATATGAAAAAATTAAGCAAGAAAAAGAGATCGAACATATAAACATGAAAATATGAAAAAGTGAAAAAATTAGCACATCAAGAAGAAAATAGCAAAAGAGATTGAACATATAAGAATGAAAATACAATGGGAACACTGATGGATAAATAATATGTGTGTGGTTTGTTGGAGGCTAGCGCAAGTTGTAAAATGTTTGAAAGGTAAGTGTAGTTAGCATTCTTGTCGAAACGAAAAACAAGGCATGCAAATGATAAATCCAGTGTATTACCCCATTGATAGACCTTACGAAGTTAGTAAGGTCACACACAGGGCATGATTGAGTTGGTGTTGTTGATACAAAGCAGAATGGATACGGAATGAGTGAGTAAATTTGTATATAGATGAATGAGCAAACGAATGCATGATTGAATGGATAGATGAATTAATGAATGGAGTAATCAGGTGAGTGAGTGAATAAAAGATCGAGTGAGTGAGTGAGTGAAGAAATATTGAGTGAGTGAGTGAATGTATGAATGGATAGAAGAATATTAATGAACGATTGAATAAATGAGTGAATGAACGAATGAATGAATGCACGAATGAAGGTTTGTATGGATGTCAAGTCAGTCCACAAATCTAACACTCAATCAGCTAACCAATGAATCAACCATTCACTGTAATAATAACGAGTCTCAGAATGAACGACCGCTCACAAGCACACCCAAACGAACGAGTGGGCGAATGAGTAAATGAACGGCTGAATTACAATTGTGAATACAGTCATCAATTTAGCATTCTACATATATAAGATTTAATAACAAACGAGTTGTTTTCCTGTCAGTCACGTGGCAGTGCACCCTTTCCCATGTTCACTAGATACATACAGCTGAAAACTGTCTACATTAGTGCCAGAATGATATTGCACATTGGGACGGGTTAATTAACAGATTTATGTATTGACAACATATTATGAATAATGGCGATTACAATTCGATCTGGTATCAAGGTACACAATGATGAGCTACTATCACTCGCATTATGTACCTCGAGTCCAGCGATGCAGTCTAAGATCTGGGTAAATGCATATTTTTTCATGAGATGTAGGAATCCATTCATGCCAGATGACTCTATAATATTTGTCCACAGTATTTTTCTAATGTTATCATTTGCTGAGCAGAAACACATCCTATGCAGCACTATGTCATCTACAAGCCTTTCACACTCGCCACATTTTAACGGATATTGTCCAGAGAATAACTTACATAGGATGTAAACTGCTGCATAACATGTATTTCGGCTCATATAGTTTTCCCTTAACATTTCCCAAAACATACAGGGGCGGTCTGCATAAAACAGTCTATTAAAGTATGTAAGTGTTAGCTTTTGTGGTTTATTTGCCTTACGTTGTGCAAGCTCCTTTTCCCAAATGTTTGATCGTACAACTGACTTCCAAGTTCTTTTTGATGGAAAAATAGCTGTCTTGAGAAATGTTACGAGAGAATCATACAGTTCGTATTCATGTAAAATCCTGCATATATCAGGGATAAACCCATATTTCTGTTTTGTTATCCCGGAGTCAAATCGGACAATTCTATGCACAAACATTTGCTTGGACAGATATTTCGACGGGAGTCGAACCAACTGCCCAAGAAATCCCAGCTTCCTATAATTTATTTCTCCACGTAATGACAACACTCCAGCAGCATTTAGCACGATTGAGTTGTTGGCAGTCAATGGCAATTTCTGAATGACTTTCAGACAGAACATTTGTGCTCTTTGAAGCTGTGCACTGTTTGTAGCAGCTAATGTATCCAAGAGCTCACACCCATACAGACATGTTGGCAGAACAATAGACTTATACAAGGATAATAGAGTATGGACATTAAACTGGCCAGTATTACATATACTTAGTATTGTGCTTCGGAACTTATTGCACGCTTGTTGTACGTTGTCATTGATATTAAAGTATTTGTTCAGTATAATACCGAGATGGGTGTAGTTTATACCCTCCATAATTAAATTATTACCCATTTGCCATTTTCTATTTTGTTTCGAGTAGTCATTTTTACTCTCATTAAACACTATGACAGCACATTTAGAGGCGTTGTATTCAAAACGCCATTTACATGAGTAATTATTACATATTTGTAACATCTGATCAAGTCCGTGTTTTGATAGACTGACTAAGACCATATCATCAGCGACCGTAGGACTACTAAATGATCTGTCAAAGATACAAAATCCAAGATTTGATTGCTCTAGCTCTTGTATCAGTCCATTTATGAAGAGAAGGTACAATATAGGGGAACTTTTACCGCCCTGTCTGGTACCCTGTTGTAGTTTTATAGTGTTAGATAAGACCGACCCATTCCTTACTCGGCTTACCATTGATCTATACATATTAATGTATGTTTTAATTAACTGATCACTTATACCGATTTCAATGAGCTTAACGAATAGTCCGTTATGCCAAACACGATCGAACGCCCGTTTAGCATCTAGAAAGCAAACATATGCCTTACTATGGTTTTCTTCGGCAAACAGAATGCATTCCTTTAAGGAAAAAGACGTCATCATGCGCCCTAATTGTGACTGAAAGCCGCCTTGTTGTATATTAAGCTTATCTAAGATGACGTGTTGTGAACGACTCAGCATAATCCCTTCAAACACTTTCAGTATAGAAGAGGTAAGAGTTGTGGCCCGGTAGTTAGCGGGATCATCTTTACGTTTTCTGCCACCTTTGTGAACAGTAATAATTATACCTCTATTCAGATTTAGTGGTACGTAATTGAAGGTGAAAATTGCAGAGAATAATCTTGCTAATGTTTTAAACAATACTTGTCCACCATTCTTTAAATGTTCATAATAGACATTGTCTTCACCGCACATTTTACCTACTTTACAGGTTTTCAGTATTTCAACAACTTCGGAAGCGGTAACGGGCGGCATGTCGTTACATATGCTCCGATTCTGAAAGTTATTGACAGACATATCAACATATTGTTTCCAGCCACTATCATATCTCGAATTTTCGGACGCCTTATACAGTTCAGTGAAATAACGTTGCCATTGATCATTGATAACCGCGGCATCTCGGTAAACAATATTATCAAATTTTATTTCTGCGCCTGCGCAAGGACTATTTGCATTGCGGCGACGTCGTAAAAGGGTCCAAAATAAATTTCTGTCTATTTCGGCAGCGCTGTCAATAATGTCATCCTGCTTTTGCATATAATCAGAGACTTTATGTCTATGGAGACGTCTGAAATTGCATTTTGCATGTTTATACTCAATATATATATAGGATGAGGATTTCTCGGATTGCCAGCAGCTTTCCAATTCGCTCTTTTTACCCTCATTGTGGAATGAAATGTTTTGAGTTCATCATCCCAGTAAGGTTTTAGAAAGGTTCTGAACTTTCTTTGTCTAAAGGAAAGACTTGATACCTGATTGATAGCATTAACTAATCTGTCATGCATTAAATTGATATCTTCTACTGTTTGTAAGGGTTGGTATAGGGCACTTAATAAATCATTAGACTGTTCTAAACTGTGCCGAAAACATTCTTTTTCCGTATTACTAATTTTTGACCAGTTAATATGCCGATTACTTGGCTCTGCAGCCAGAATATTAATAATAGGAATATCAAAACAGCAAACAATAGGTCTATGCCTTGAGACGTTTAAACAATCATCATCGAGTATCATACTATCTGATACACAGTCTGCTTTTTCTACTGGAAAAATGATGTGATCTATTAGGCTTTCAGAAGAATTGTCATAAGAGACAAAGGACGATGCCGCTCCTGACCGTTCAGGTAAGACACTTACAGAAAAACTATTATTTTCTAGAATAAATCGGCGAAATATGCCCTCTCTGCTACTAGCGCGGCTTATATTCTCATTCACTAAATTAGTGTTAAAGTCACCCATAAAAATGACTGTACCAAATTCTGAGTAGGATTGCCATAAGTCGTACAGGGTATCGATATAATCTCTGTACGAATTTATTGAATGGTTTGTGCATGGTAGATACACTTGGAAAAAGTAAATAAAGTTGTTACTTGACACTTGAAGCTTTATCCCTATTATACGATCATTATCTATTGACAGTGGGGTAACGAAACTGTCAAATTTCTTGTGCCAGAGTATACCAACACCCCCTTTACCTACACGCCTGTTACTTGGAGAATTCAAATCTTTGTCAGACTATTAGCCCATTGGTGGAAGACGAATGAAACTTGTCACAGTGACTTTTGTCAAATGTCGGAAATGATTTTAACCGAGATAGGGCTCGAACTTACAACCCCTGGCTTGACATTCCGCGTCGCTACCAACTGAGCTACCAGGACTCTGCTTTACTTGGATGAATAAAGAGACAAAAAGGATCGGTATTTCTACTGTCGAAAACGTACCGACTGAGCTACCATTGCTCGGCTTAACTTGGATGAATTAAAAGACAAAAAGGATCCCTGTTAAATCTGGCGAAAACGTACCGACTGAGGTACCGGTGCTCGGATTTACTTGGATGAATAAAAAGACAAAGAGGATATGTGTTAATACTTGCGAAATCGTACCGACTGAGCTACCGGTGCTCGACTTTACTTGGATGAATAAAAGGACAAAGAGGATCGGTGTTTCTACTGTCGAAAACGTACCGACTGAGCTTCCTTTGCTCGGCTTTACTTGGATGAATTAATCCCCGTTTATACTTGCAAAAACGTACGTAATGAGCTACCGGTGCTCGGCTTTACTTGGATTTTTCAAAGGCAAAGAGGATCCGTGTTTCTACTGTCGAAAACGTACCGACTGAGCTACCTTGGATGAATAAAAAGACAAAGAGGATTGGTGTTTCTACTGTCGAAGTCGGAGCTACCTTAGATGAATAAAAAGACAAAGAGGATTGGTGTTTCTACTGTCGAAAACGTACCGACTGAGCTACCTTGGATGAATAAAAGGACAAAAAGGATTGGTGTTTCTACTGTTTTAAACGTACCGACTGAGATACCGGTGCTCGGCTTAACTTGGATGAATAACAAGACAAAGGGGATCGGTGTTACCACTGTTGAAAACGAAGAAGTGATCACTCTTGATTCCCATGTGTTCACTTTTTATGGTTTTGCATTACCAATAATGATGCAACTATTTCCCCTGACAATGTTATGATTTTGCAAGAGAAGATATTTTCGTCTGCAACCCGTTTCGAAAAAAAGATCCGAGTGTCAAATAGCTTGGATTACAGAACAGTCACCCACGTGTGTGTAGGCGAAATACAGCGAATCTGTAGCAGACGACTTTGAAAATGTCTACAACAAATTTTGAAAAGCCCTATAATTGTTGGTATAATTACTGACAATAATGAAAACATTGTGGTAAAATGAGCAATTTCTCCTTTGGTCACGATGTTTTAAAAAGTAATCTGCTGCAGAGGCGTCGACATGCGTCTATAAGTGGGAAAGTGTTCATTAATTAATAGAGAGAGCAACGATTCTCTCATTTCTTTGGTCGGTATTTGAGAAAATACTTGACATCTTATGATATTTTCGGGTGTAATATGAATTGAAGCACATGGAATAGTGTTGACCTAAACACGACTGTCCACAATTTGCTATCTGATCAAAGTTTCCTTAAAACGTTCCCACATGTAGACGTTTTCTTATGCCAATGCAGTAGACGACTGTTGAAGAAATTGCGATAATGAGCAATTGAGTCCATTTGCAGCAGAGTTTCCTACTATTGTCTGTAACTAGACTGTTATTGTTAGAGGTTCACCATTTTATTGCCAATATGTTTTCATTGAAGCCGCGTGGAAGCGCGGCGTCAGTATGGGATAGGTTTTAATTTTGTACCATGGGGTGACGTAATCGAAAAGGGAGCAACCAACATTGTTAAAGTATTTAAGAAAAAGCAAAATACAAAATACGTATGTCTTCTACCGTTATTACAAAAACACATTTTAGACACATTACGTGTTAATAACTTTCCCCCAACTCCCTAGGCTACGCTCTTTTTATAGTTGTGATTACGACCCGATTCATCAAAGCTCAGAAAAAAGTTTCTGGCGATGTTTTTGCCTATTTATACTATTGAGATTTTTAAATAAATGGGTAATCTTTAAACAATCAATGATGATTCATTTTAATTACTTCACATTACAGTATGATTTTAGAAACTGTAAAAACAACGTTAACAGGCAATAGGCAGGGCCGTAACGTGAACCATTTTATTATTTGTAAATGCAGCATGTCATCGCTTGGCGATTTTGGTCATTCTTATTTAATAGACGACGAGGTGTCATCGGTTCCCATAGAGTAATTAAGTTGTCTCTGCTTCCTTCCGTTATGAATACTTCGCTATTTTCACGATTTCATCCGATTTCTAAAATTCATTGGATTCGTACTCGGTTTTGCTCTTGGGGAACTGACTTGACCATCTTATTTTGTTTATTTTTCAGTTTTCTACTGGCATGTTCAAAACGATTAAAATGATTGACATTTACAAACAAACAAAACAGACTTAATAATTATTGCTATATGTTGACTATACATGTGAACTTTCATAATGCTCACCCTTGATCATAAATATCTTTATTTTTTTTAACTTACTTCGTATTTTCTTATTATATACTCCCGTTTTTGCTATCATACTTCTGCTAAACTGGAAGGAGAATATACTTCCTCCTCTCCTTCCAAAGCTTGTGTCACACTTAACTTATAACTAGAGGCAGTACACCTTAATATATGTTACTATTTAAGCACCTATGGCTTTTTTTATCTAATGGATCTAGTTAGAGGATTTAAAACAGTTTATTGGTAAAAAAATCCTTGAGAAACTTCAACTTGTATGACACATTATAGTTGCAGTGAATGTTAAGCAAACTGTAAACCAAATGGTTTCAAGACTATACTTGTCATTTCACGACTAAACTTCACATGCTGAATATCACATAGATCGTAGCATATAAAACGTTTAATCCCTACGTCAATATTGACCCTTTCTGCTCTTGATAACCTTTGTATATAGGCTATGGTAGCCAGGTGTGTAATACAGGCACATCTTGACCTTCTTGTTTAGAATAAAGGGACATTTGGTCTTCTTGTTCGAAATATATCTACATCCTGTCTGTTTGCACAGGTTATTTAAATGTACTGAACTGCATCTGCTTCCTTTAAGTCATGCTTCAAAAGCATGCGCGGCGTCTTTGATGCTTTGCATCAAAATTCTTCTTGTTGTCGTCTGGTTCTGATTTGATATTTGGGGAAGTGTTAAATTTGAACATTCAAGGTGTTACCTTTTCCTTAGAGCCGTTGCCCCTGACTACCACTGAAGTACCACGTGATATGAACTTTTTACGAAACTTAAAACAATTCCAATTAAACACGCGGCTTCTACGTTATTATATACGTTACATATTGGATAAAAACATCGACTATATAAGAGGATACAAGAGAACATTGATGCGAAAGACTGCATTGATTTATTTTTTAACACACATGTATTCTTGACTTTCATTAGTCTAAACATACACATAATGTTTTCATTAAGGACTAATTCCAGGATTTTTGAAATTCCACATAGATCTACAAATGTCAGGATTTCTTTTGGTCAGGATTTTGGATGTTTTGTATTTGTCAATAAAACCACAACAAATACATTTTGGGATTTAAATATACATGCAATAAAAAGCTATTAAACCCTTTTCATGTCTGAAGCAACAATGAAAACCTTTAAACGCTTAAAACATTGAGTAAAACAGTTAAATTGCTGAAGACATGAACTTCTTCCTTTTTAATAATAATTATAATAAATATTTCACAGATGTTTAAATTTATCCTCATATGTTTAAAAAGTAAACCACACTTGAAACAACATGTCAGCTAAATTGTTTATCTAAATCGTTGATGCATACAATATATGTTTGGCGCAAGAGAAATGCCAGTTGCGAGTCCCATTACTATTTAATAGATGGCAAGTATGAAATTAATTGGGTGCGAAAGAGCAGATTTTCTTTATTTCTAAATCTATTGTTCTTCTCTTATTTTTTTTCAAGCCAAATAAACATTTAATATCACAAATATTTAATCATGTAATATTTGTAATATGTGTAATATGTGTAATATTAGCTATCTATCTGTAATAAGGTGTTTGAGCATTCTTTCGAAATGTTGACCTCGTGTCAAGATCGAGTCGTAGAGACATCGAAGAAAGTGAATACAAAATCAGGCTAAGCTTTAGTGAATGTTTTATTCCACTGCATTTGAGAGAAAAAAGGCATTTCTATATTATCATTCGTTCTCCTACATTCGACCCATGCACTCGTTTCGAGACGTTTAAGAAATCAATTTTTCCTGCGACATTTTTTGTCTGCATAACAAGTCACTTTTCTAAGTTTACATTTTACTTCCGGTTACTTCGCTTTACATTTTGGCAATATGAAACTAGGTCACGAACTGAGGAAAAGGCGCTTCGACGTTCACGACCGATAAACAGGCTTATATTTGAGACATATTTTCACGAAATAATTCTTATTTTTGTTTCTGTTACCAGTTTATGTTGATACTTCTCTTTTAAAAGGGGAATTCAACGTGAATTTCATCTCGATAGTCTGCTGCTAGCAGGTGCGCGTATGTAAACAAATTAGACTGTGCGACGTAAAGGTTTGTAGTTATCGCCTTTTGATTACATGTAGTATATGAAAATAAAGTATCCCAGTCTAGCTTATAGGGACTGTTTTGTCTTCGTAAATAAAACAAAAAACCATCTTCTGGGCCTTTTTCCTCTTCTGTTTCGCCCTTCGCTCAGGTTTCATTTAATTTGTGTTTGTGCTGTGTCTGGGCCAGAGTAATGACCGCGGTATAACACTTGAGATAAACAAGGTCGTTGTCGCTACATGGGCACGTGTTTACGTGCTCTCAGATGCGTTTAAAAGACGATCTTTTTTTTTTATCCAGTTGCAAAATAAAATAATCGCCATTTTCCGTCGCCAAATTAACAAAATAACCGCCGTCTTCATAAAATAACCGACATTTGGCGACAATGGCGACCTACAGCCCGAGCCCTGACTGTATGACCTGGTTATATATGTATATTAAGAACAATGACCTTTGACCTCATGTGGCGCTTTGTAGCCTTATATTAAATCCCAATTCCTGGACATGTGACTATTCTGCTTTCTTCTCTCTCTGCATTGAACCTCCAACACCTACAAACGTGCCTTTGCGCTGCTCAATCCAAGTAATCCATCCATGGAAGACATGTGCATTACCTTGCCTGATTCTACCTCATCACAAATGATCATCTGTAGCAGTACTTATGTAAGTACTTTAGTAATAAAAAAATAAACGACTCAACTGATCTTTTCCTACTAGTATCTCCCTCATGAGGTTGGTACTCAAATGAATGGGCTCACTGACATAAAGTTTGAGTGCCAAATAAGGTTTTTCTTTGTAATATGGACTAGATCTATAGACTGGCCATTGCTGCATGTCTTGCGGCCCAATTTCTTTAACGTCATCAGCACTCGGGCTTTGCGTCAGTCTTCGTCCTTCTAGTCTGGTAGAAACAGTTGCCGGGAAATACACGTGGGCTTGTTCTGATGGGGACAATACTTCATTTTCAACAGTATTTCAGTCCCACCACGGCGTCAGTACATGTACTCTCATCCGTAATTCCTGGATGTTTGATTGACTGGGGTTCAATGCCGTTTCAACACATAGAATGTTAGCCCATTGGAGGGAGAGGAATGACGCTTGTCACAGAGACTTTTGTCAAATGTCTGACATAATGTTGGACTAGCTGGGGTTCGAACTTACAACCCCTGGATTTACAGCTCTGGACGACTAACCTGTTTGTGACGAGGACTTGTGTCGTGACTGGCCCGAGCAGGGATCGAAACCGCGACTCCCGGTCTCAAATCCCCAATGTTAATCACTAGCAGAAATGACATTTATAACCTCCCGTCTAACTCCCCCTCCCTTTCCAAAACAAAAAAACTCCTCATATAAACCTTGTGTTTTATTATACCTCTGGCCGGGCATTTACTTAGCATTGAAGTTATGACCAAAGTTCATATAAGATTTGACGAACAAATGAAATCCCCCATGTTAACCTCTGGCGGAAATGACATTAACAAGCGCCACTCGTACCGACAAAAACAATCATGATAACCTTGTATTTTATAATACCTCTGCCCGAGATATATTTGTCATTGAAGTTATTTCTAAGATTCATTTAAGATTTGACGAACAAAGAGATGCAAGACAAATATTATATGCTAATAGGTTGTCTCTGCCATAACGAAACATGGTCGGATCCATTTGTCGTTTTTGCCATAGACCAATCACACGGTTCTATAGACGTATGTCACCTAGTAATTATAGTGAACCCGGAAGTGTTATTCGGAAATCGTTTGGAAATCGTACTCCAGTTCGACCATGGCATGATGAATAGAGTAGGAACAACTCGCACGCGTTTGGTAAATAAACCATGCGGGTTTCAATGCAGTGATTGACATGTAGTTGTCCTTTTATTATAATGCTAAATGCTAAATTCATCGAGTTCGCGTGTGTTGGAACCCCTGCTCGAGCATTAATTCGTTCCGATGATTGACAAAAGTCATTGTGTCAAGCGCCATCCTTCAAGTGGCTAAATACTAATTACGGAAAAGGTAGCCAGTCGCCTTGATAGACGGTTGGATGGGGTACAGTTAGGTCCGAAACGGCCGGGAAACGTTTTTAAGTGAACTAACCGCCGTAATATAACTAAAACACCGTTGACAACCGATATTAAACTCAAATCAACTAATTAATGTCGATTTCACCCAAGTAGGCTTTTGAATAATAGCACGACACAAACTGTCACGTTTCCTTTGCGGCCAGGGGCGTAGCTTGGCAATACTCGATGTGTAGGCCGTCTCGTGAGAAAATCAACATTGTGGATTCTGCGTAAAGTATCGACCCGGATCAGCCTAAGCATGCCACATAGGCGTACCCGGATATACACTTTTCGCCTCCTTTGGATTTTCTGTTCCTGGAATCACTACTTCATCTATCCCCCCTTAGATGGAATTCGTCGGCCGGATCAGTCTGCGCGGACAGCGCATGCTGATCTGGTCGATACATTACGCAGATGTATATCGCCGCAGCTGCATTTTGGGGATTTTTTAGAAAAAATGTGTAACCCTTTCCCTCATATAGACACTTTCTGACGCCCCTGCAGCAGACGGCTTTTTGAGAACATAGTGACAAAAGAAGAAATTGCACAAAACGTGCAATTTCTCCATTGCCACAATGTTTTCCACTTTTTGTCATAGTTTATCCATTCAACTATGGAGATTTTCTATGTTTTGACAAAATAAGTTCAAAGTCGTCTGCTGCAGAATTGTCGTATGAGGGAAAGGATTAAGTCAGTCAACGACCGTGGATTTGAGAGATTCTAAAAATACAAATACATTAAATTTAAATATATTGGTTAAACCTTTCTCACATACAACGAATCTGCAGCAGACGACTTTGACAAAATGTAGACAAAAATGCCGTATATCTATATAAATATTAGTTTAATTGTTAAAAAGAGCTGAAAACATTGTGGCA
This sequence comes from Serripes groenlandicus, assembly GCA_031761405.1. NCBI lineage: Eukaryota > Metazoa > Mollusca > Bivalvia > Cardiida > Cardiidae > Serripes > Serripes groenlandicus. Next base: position 10,779,740 of record JASEVX010000010.1, read on the forward strand.
AAAATAAAAATTGATCATCATGTATTTCAAATTCGTCTGGTGCGTCTGGTGCGTCAGAAAGCGTCTGTATGTGGGATGTATGTATGTCTGTATGTGGGAAAGGGTTTAACGGTTTTACCCGGCATTTATTAATCTGCGTCTGTCTACCATTCCGTAGTATAATCGTCATCTAAATGTTAATAGTTGGACAAAATATAAACGTTACCGCAGGTGATTAAATATCATGCGAACTAGACATAAACTTCGCTAAATAGCGAATATAGATCTGATGACTGCTCTATAAAGGTCGTCTCAGATTGACCTTTGCGTCAGCCATTCAAATTGTCGCTTACCAAATATTTCGGTATAAGACAGTTTAGATAACCTCTATGAATAGAGTATATAGAGAAGCGGTGATTGTCGAGTGTTCCGAGTGTATAGCATGGGCGTTTGTTGTATCGTGCGATTACATTGGACATCACAACAAACCGAGCGTATAGGTTATAATGCACCAACAACAAATCCTTCTTTGTTTCCATGTAAATCGACCAGTTTCAGTCCTCAATTGTCACCCTTTCTAAGCGTTTCTCATGTAGAACACCATATATCATTGAAAAGAGTTACCTCCTAGCTTTAAAACAATCCAAAGAAAATGTGGGGTCATGCATCATGCAATAATGAACTCACCAGGCAAAAATGGTAACCGTCATTTTGGACCATATCGGGCCTGGACAAATTCTCTACTTTCACTTTCAAACAAGGTCAAAATACTAAAAGTGATCAAATCAATCATTTCCAGTGCATCCTATACACATTTCCATTGCACTTAAACTCAATGTCATATATTCAATACATTCTGGTGACGGTATACACTCATTTCTACGCAAACAAAGGTTTTGTTTAGGGACTATAGTAGCAAGTCAGCGGATGTATTTAGCGTAATTTGACCTGTTTACAAGGTCAATTTGAGCCGACCCTATATGCGGAGTAGTCAGATTAGATCTAAAATATGTACAGCGAAGACATTTGTCGGCACGGACTCTTTAACCGCTTCACCTATGGTGAGGTAACTCAACGACTTGACATCGTATTATTTGAGGAGAGTTCGATAACTTCATGTACTTTCTCTTTGACTCTAGTACTGTTTTCATTGCAAACGTAGGACAAACTCATGACGAGTGTTTGGATGAAGCCAATGATGTTACTCCGTTTACCATTATTGAATGACGCCAACGAACAATGATTAGTATTCTTTAAAGCGTATGATATGACCATGCATAAATTACATTTGGTACAATAGTCATGACATGAATTATAATCACCATGAACACATATATTTTAGATACGAGTGAATAATGTAAGGATTTGAAAACATGTGCTGTTCCATTTATGTGCAGCTATGTTCAATTTCTGAGATGGCTATTTCACAATCAGAAGGTGCATTTAGGTATGCACAAACACATAGTGGGGTTACACTTCCGGATTTTTGTCGAAATATGCATTGAAGTGTGCATTGTATACACGCACGGACAGCGAATACTCTGATGAGACGGCGCGAATTCAAACGCTCGTCTGAGTCTACACTGTACGCAGATGAATTAAAGCATCAACTCGGTAGACAAGACTCATACATGTATGAGCCGTCCCGCAAGAAAACCAACATTGTGGCCTGTGCGTAAAGTATCGACACGGATCAGCCTAAGCATGCCGCGCAGGCTTACCCGGATAGACACAGTTTGCCCACTGTGGATTGTCTGTTCAAAGAATCATTATGCTATGCCTCTATCCCCCTGAGACGGAATGTGTCGGCCCGGATCAGTCTGCGCGGACTGCGCAGGCTGATCTGGGTCGATACATTACGCATAGGCCATAATGTTGTTTTATTCGCGGGACGGCTCATATTAATATTAGTGTCTAATTGACTTTCCTTAAAACGGAACATGTAAAGGTATTCTTTTTTTGTCAAAAATGCATCCAGGACTAAATTAGTTGTAGACGGATATTGAATGCTCTGGTGAGACGTAGCATATGCACAGGCCCGACTGAGTCTTCACTGTACGATGATGCATTTTATCTTGCAATGAGCAGATTAAGGGATATATAACACTGGTGAAATAAAAAAATTTTTTCGGCGATAGCTGTTTAACCTCAATTTTGACCTAGATGTTAAACAATTGATCTAGATTGTAGACCAATCAAATTCTGTATTTAATGAATAATGTCGAAGAAATAAAGGAAATGAAACGTTTTGATTGGTTCATAGTTAAGGTGGCGATCCTACGAGAGGCACCTATAAGATGAAGTTTTAAAATGAAATGTTCTGTATACTAACTTTTAATTGTTTTCCTTAAGAAATAAATTTCAGTGAAAAAAATCAGTGAAAACGTATGAAATATAATATTTAAGAGCTAAATATTAATTATTTTTGAAACATGATAAGATTTCGGTTTTTCATCGTCAATTGAAACTTATACACCTCTTGGGAGCCTCCCGTAATCTCCAGTCATGTGGCATGTTAATCTATTTATAGAAACTGAAGCTGGATGGAAAAGGCCGATTAGCCTTTGGTAAACACATAGAACCTTTCTGATATTTAAGTCAAATAATATGCGCATGTTCCATTTCTCAGTGTTTTCTCATATTGATCGCCGTTCATCTTTTTTTAAAGATATTTCTTGTTAGAAATGACGTAATAGCCGGAACAACTTTTCTAAACATAAATATGTTTATAACGTAGCCGTCAAATCAATGATTCAATAAACGAGCTCAAATGAAATGCAGAAAAGAATACCGTTATATAAATCACACGGAATCTGCATATTCAGTCTTACTCCATGAACTGTCTTTCTTCGTTGAAAATGTAGCATACATAGACCTGTTTATTCCGTCACGATCAGTTTATAGGTAGCATTGTTTAAATACATTTTAAAGCGAGTTCTGTCCTATTTTGAGAAGCATATCTATGCTTCCACGATAAACGACAAATGTTGAAGTTCTTTCAGCGATCTATTTTCTATCACGAGAAAGGTTTCACAAACAGCCTGGTCTACCAATGGATTCCTCTTTCACACAGCAGTTCCGACAGAATAACTTTATGCGTTACATCTAGTTATCCAGAAACTGTTTCCTCGTGTTATATAACTAAATCATTTACGTACAGCAAGTGTGTATAATCATTCTTAAAACTAAAAGTTGTGTTACGTGTCTTCGACATTTATACCCTTAACAGTTACGTTATTCATTCCAAAAATGAATATTGCCACACTAACCGACGATTAAGCATTACAATTGTCTTGAATATATAGTCTTCTGCATTTTCTCTGTCAGTGTCATTTGAATTTCTGTAGCCTGAACTAACTTAAAACAACGACTTTCAAATCTAACACAAATATGCATTTTAAAACACGGCGGTCGGCATACCTGCTGACGTTTCGTGTGAACTGACGCGACGGCCAATCCACCATACTTACACTTCTACTAAGTATTTAAAATACATAAATTAAGTGGGAAAAATCGAGAAATATTGCAAAAACGTAGCTCATTCTCATGTTAGTTTAATTGACAATTTTTAATCGGAACAAGAAAAGGTATTTTTGCGTAATTCGAAAGGAAATACAGTTTTCTTTGTGAAAAGAAGAATCAAGGACTTAATTACATTAGGACGGACGATGATGGCTTTGATGAGACTGTGCGGATGTACATGCTCGTTATAGTCTCCACTGTAAGCAAATGCATTAAGAACCCAAGTCGACAGAGGCAGTTCAGTTTTTTATTATACATGGAGATTAACGTAAACTTATCACATCTTCTGTTCATCACGCTCGATGTTTGCTTCCTCAGCACTCGCGAACCCACCACTCGCTCTGGAATTGTTGGACAATCACAAGTCTGTGTCTTATTATCTAAGCGTCAAGGAAGTAAATACATCTTCTGTTTAGTACTATCCATATTTGCTTCCTCAGCACTCGCGCACCTGCTATTCGCTCCGAAATTGTTGGACAAATACAATTGTGTGTCTTATTGACTTTGAGCGTGAAGTAAGTAACTACATCTTCTGTTTAGCACGCTCGATGTTTACGTCCTGCTTTCTCGCGCACCTGCTATTCGCTCTGACTGTGTTGGACAAATGCAATGTTGTGTCTTATTGACTCTCCTTAACAGGAACAGGAAACCACTACTCGCTCTGAGTTCCCAACACACTTGTGCATTTGTTGAACTTACAACATAATTTGATTCAGTCTGGCGAGTTGGTTTATGGTCGAAAATTCTTAAATGTGAATTTAAAGGCAAATTGCTTGAGATACTTAAAAATATGTACAATGGTATAAAATATTGTGTATCTATAGATGGCATACAGTCGAACATCTTCCCTTGCTGTAAAAGTGTCAGACAAGGTGAAATTTATCACTGTTTCGATTATAATTTTCTTGAACAACGACGTCGAAAATTACCTGTTAACCAAAACTGACAAAAGTCTCAATATTACTGACACCACCGTAGAGATTTTCTTGAAGGTCGTCATTAAATTATATGCAGATGACGCTGTCATTTTGTTGCGAATACGGAGGAACACTTTCGGTAAATATAGTACTAAATGGAAATTAAATGTCGATTACAATAAGACAAAAGTCTTATTTTTTGGTGATAGAAATGGTAGAAAAAGCAATATATAAGTGAATATCAACATAGTTGAGAAAGTTGAAGAATTTAAAATGTTAGGAGTACTTTTAACAAAGAATAGACATTTTGCTATTGCAAACTAACATACTGCTGAAAAATATTGAAAAGCACTTTTCGGATTACATAGGAAAATCAGAAATCTCGACCATACAATTGAATATCAGCTTAAGTTATTTGATTCTACAGCTTTACCTATATTGACTTATGGGTGTGAAATATGGCGATTTGACGATCGATCAATGTTAGAAAAAGTGCACACAGACTTTCTAAACATATTTTACGTGTCAGGAAAAGCACATCGAAACATGTTATACGGTGATGTAGGACGATATCATATATATATAGGCATTAAGAAAAGGATAATTAGATATTGGCACAATATTTTATGTAATAGCACAAAGCAGTATGGACTGGTTTTAAACGATAATATTAATACGGGTAAACAAATCGACGGCGAAGCCGGCGATGTTTCCCGTCAATAGGTAATGTGTATGAACTTTGCAAAAAATTGCTATACCGTCTTTCCTAAAATTGTGTCCAGAGCGAACTTTTCGATGCAGTGATACGCAGTCACGATACTCGTACGTTTTCATTGGATGAAAAGAAAATATCGAAACAAAAAAAACTTCTAGAGGAAATAATTAAATATGATAATACATACACGATAAAGGAACAAGCACAAGTTATTTTATGTGTGATAATTTGCGTGTAATAACACTCGTCGTCTATTTCTAAAACGAGTTCAAATAAAAACTTGTAAGGGTTTTTTGACTTTCCGGAAGTTATAAATCCAAATTTCTGTAATATGACGTCATAAAAGTGACGTCATTCTATTAGTGGTGCAGAGGTAGAGCGTCGGCCTCTTGTATCAAAGGTCCCTGGTTCGAGTCCCGTGATGAGCGGGTCCTGACTTTTCTTTGTTTTTGTTTTTTTTGTTTTTGTTCTGGTATTTTGATTTGTTAATTCATTGTATTTGGTTCGAAACATTGTATGTATGTTTATAATCAATAAATATGTTCTATGTTCTATGTTCCTGACTTTGGGATTTAAGTCTCCAGGAAGCAGACATCGAGCGTGATTAGTATAAGCTGAAAGCTTATTTCACAATCGATGTAATATAAATAAGTTTAAACTAAATGAACCAAAAAGAAAACGACAGAAAGTATAGGAAACGTTAGTTTGACTTGTCACAAATGTAGTTCCGTAAATTATGGAATCGTTTTATTTGAAGTACTTTATGAAGGGCAAGTTGATTATTTGTTGTACCTGTCATCATAATTTCATGGATGTAAAATCTTGGCTATATTTTAAAGTTAAATATAAGCTTAACCTGATGATGATTTTTATTTTCTTTGCTTAGGTCGGTAGGACTCGTAATTGACGTAAATAACTGATCGTGCTGCAAGCAAGGGGCTAACTGCACTTCACGGGGAATTATTCACCAATCACAAAATATCATAAATGTTTACCCGAAATAGGTAGCACCTATAATCATATTAATGATAATGACTATAAATGACTTAGTAATACGAAAACAAACCATAAATGTTTTTTTTCGCTTATAGGTAACAGGTGTGAGATTTTCTGAAGCTTTCTGAAATGAAACTGGAAAAATCCATGGGGGCCGCCATTTTGGATATGTATAAAAAGCAGACGTAAAACACAGATTTAAAATTATTGTCGGCTTTTCTTTTTTTTTTTTTTTAAATCGGTATTTTGGGTATGTATAAAATGAGCAGAAAAACACGGATTGAAAACTATTGTCGTCTTTTTAATCATTTTTTTTTAAATCGATATTTAAGATCATTTAAGTGCTGTGGTATGTGGGAATTAACATTTGTACGAAAAGTTAAAAATAAATGGAAATCTGTAAGAAATATGTTTTCCCGTTCGTCAAAAAAACGACAGCATTAGCCTTCTACGCCCGAAACTAAATTTTGACTGTATCGTAGCCAAAGAAGGACGTGACGTCATTTCCGTTACACTTCATCTTGGCGTAACGTCAATGGAGCGACGTCTTTTCCCGCAAAAAAGTGGTATCAACATGAAAGACCCAAAATTCCTATACATGAGCTATTGACTCACTCATTCAAAGTATTATTATTTATCAAACATCGTAGCAAAAGGATAACTTTCTCATAAGGAGCAATTGTTCTTGTGGCGACAATCTTTTCCTAAATCGTCTGTTGCATAGGCCTCAGAAACCGTCTCTAATAGGGAAAGGGTTTAGCAAATATGTGACCCCTTACATAATTTGTTCCAGTCATATTGACTGGTTGAAAAAGGCAGTCGCCAGGTGGCATCAGAAAAGGGCTGATCTATTTGCTTCTTTGCCATAATGCAGGTGATCGATTAAGGATCATCTTGGCCGTCATGTTTTAACCTCGTTCATTATAAATGTATTCCTTGATTTTCTGAATTATTATTTTCTGTTCAAATTACTTATAAATCCTTTTTTATGGCCAAAGTATGCTCTTTAATTTTTGTTTATAATTATCTTGCGGTTTTTTTCGTAAATAGGTAGCACCTATATATATATTATAAATTCAATTGTTGGTGAGTGTTGATTAAGTCATCTGGTATAAACAGTCTAACATTGTTTATAAATCTGTGTTATTAACCAAGATAGACTTTTCTCTCATGTGTCATCAATATTTTCAAAGATGACACAGTCATGTGAACTGTATTTCTAAGTGTATTAACTACCGAATGTACAAGATTGGACACTGAGCAGTATTTTGATATCATACCTCCGCATTTACACAACACGTCATTAATTTCCGTATGTGTAATCACTATTTACCGATCGAAAGAGAACGATGAAGTGGTTTAGACTATGTAATACATGTAACCTACAAGAAATTGCAGATGAATTTCGTTAACTATTTAACTGTCCTCATGTTAAAGCAGAGATAAATAATTGCTTGAGTTTCTTAAATACGAAAACCACCAATGCGAATACCTATAAAAGTATAATGAATGAAAAGGACCAGATAAACTAACAAAAACTTGTTAATTTTACAAAATCCCACTGTCTTCGAAGAGCTAACATGCCACCTGGCTTACTGTATTTGTATGTTCGTACCTGTACTTACTTCAGCATTTGACGCATCTTTGTTATGGTGTCTGTTTGTTTGTTGTTGTTGTTTTTTAGCTCACCCGAGCCTGGTTGGCAGATTTTCAAATTATTTTGTAGAAATGTTCCATGAATGACCCTCTATCAGATTCTCTCAAGCCATGATGATTGGTCGAAAAACATGGCCGCCAGGGGGGGGGGGGGGGGGGGGGGGCTATTTTGCCTTATATGGCTATATAGTGAAAACTTAAAAAATCTTCTCCTCCGAAAGTATTAGGCCGATTTTCAAATAGTTTTGTAGAAATGTTCCTTATGTGACCCACTATCAGATTCCTTCAAGCCATGTTGATTGGTCGAAAAACATGGCCACCAGTGGGCAGGGCTATTTTGCCTTATATGGCTATAGTGAAAACTTACATAATCTTCGTCTCCCAAAGCCATGTTGATTGGTCGAAAAACGTGGCTGCCAGGGGGCGCGGTTATTTTGCATTATATGGCTATAGTGAAAACTTAAAAAATCTTCTTCTCCGAAAGTGTCAGGCCGATTTTCAAATAATTTTGTAGAAATGTTCCTTGGAGGACTTCCTATCAGATTCCTTTAAGCCATGTTGATTGGTCAAAAAATGGCCACCAGGGGGGCGGGGATATTTCCCTTATATGGCTTCTTCTCCGAAAGTGTCAGGACGATGTTTTGTAGAAATGTTCCTCATGTCAATCTCTATCAGATTCCTCCAAGCCAAGTTGATTGGTCAGAAACTATGGCCGCCAGGGGGTGGGGCTTATATAGCTAAAGTGAAGGAAATCAGGTGAGCGATCCAGGGCCATCATTGCCCTCTTGTTTGTATTTTTTTCTCCTTCTCTAATTTCGTATACCTTTGTGATTTATTAGCTCATAGCCTGGTCTTTTCCCATAATACAATAGGTAGCTGTTGTTAATATTACTTCATACTTCGTTGTTAAAATGTTACCGAAAGTAAACAAATGAAATATGAAACTTTGAATTCAAAATGATGACCCTTCGTCTCACGAGATTCGAACTAGGGACCGTTATTTCATGAGCCAGCAATCCAGGGCAATGTCGCGGCCGCTTTCTCACAAGTATTTCATTAAAAGATAACGTACATGTATGCCTATTAATGATTATATTTTGCGCATAATCAGCTATTTTCCACCCGTAGAGTTCAACTTTTTAACTCTATTAAATAACTATTTTTTCGTTTATCGAGATTTTCAATATTTTTTGCTGTCGGTTTTCAGGAGCCTCTGTTGTAGATGTTATGTATGTGGGCAAAAGCTCAATCTTATTAATGGTAATAAAAAATTTAAATACACATTTTCTGTCACAATAGAGATAGTGCCCCAGTCTCGTAATTCACATGTACAGGGTTCGAAGCCCGTGATAAGTTGGTAGTGATATTTACCATATTTTGAGACAGTAGTTTTATCTAACGGGAGCAAGTAGCACGACTGATTGTATATTGTTTAACTAACAAACAGATTCAGGCGCATTTGTTGCATACGACCTTTGCAAACTGTGGCTGAAACCATGAGAAATGTCCTCTTTTATCACAGTGTTTTCCTTTTTATTCACTAATTAAAATTTAGTAGATAGTTTCCATATGTTTGCATAGATTTGTTTTTCAAAGTCGCCTGCTGCAGATTTGTTGAACGAGGGAATGGTTTAAATTTGTTGTCTTAAAATCAATGTAAAATAAACACATTGTTTCCCTTGATAGTCAATCCAGGGTTTGTGAGTTCGAATCCCGGCTCGGCCAACTTTCTTTCCGACGATTGACAAAAGTCATTGCGACACGCGTCATTCGTCTTCCATCAATGGGCTAAGTCTATGTGGAAAAGCAGCCAGTTGCTTGGAAAGATTGTTGTGTGGAGTACTGGTGTGAGAAAACCAGGAAATGCATGAGTAGGTGAATTGGCCGCCGTGATATAACTGAGAAATTGTTAAAAACGGCGTTAAACCCCAATCAATCAATCAATCAATAGATATTCATTTGTACATTATTTTAGATTTGGCATTTGATAATGGGTTACTTTGAGGTCAGTCAGATAATCATTCAGGTACCCAGTGACACAATACGATCTTAACAGAACTGCAACTATTATTTTAATATAAACAGTGCTCTGTGTTGATTCGCGACATTAATTTTAGACCTACTGGACCAATTAATGTGATATCACAAATATAGATGTACAGACAAAAAGATACAATACATTTATACAAAAGTATCATTAACACAGCGTCAGTATAAGCTTCCGCACAAGTTTAGCAACAATTATTAATAAGTATTTAAAATAAGTTGATATAATAAATGTAAAAATGCTCATGATGAGCAAGCTCATATTTGGCGACAATGATTTCACCTCTATCAAAAATAAAACTTTCAATTTAAGTTTAGAGACCATCCATTGTTTAGGTAGAGGTTTTCATGGTCGTCTGCTGCATATGACATAAAATACAACAAAACGTGAACAAATCTCCATAAATGAGAGTTTAATTATTTAAAAGAGTTGAAATGAGCCAATTTTCACCTCTTTCCACAATGTTAACATAAAGGGTCTGCTGCAGCAGCCTCAAAAAGCGTCCGTATATGGAAAATGGTAAACTGATATGTATGAAGGAATGGATCAAGGAAGTTGACACTTCCGTCTATATCAAAAATATCGTCACCGTCAATTTATCGTGTATTAGTTTCGGTTTAATTTTTCTTAGTTGTTCCTTATACAGACGTTTTCTGAAAAAACTAACATAATTATATAAAAAGCAGAACAAAAAACACGTTTTTATAACTTGTCATAATTATATTATTGTTTTCCGTTTTCGACATCTTTTTTTGCTTTCACGACATATTTCTCCATATGGGAATAACAATTTAATATTTGTTATCAGGCAACTATCTTAGATTCGATCGTTTTTTAAATATATCCAATGAGTTAGCAGGAAATTATATAAAACATTCGTATCCATTCATATCTAATTATGGTTTCGATCTATAACTCTGCTCTTTCGACGCATTTAAGGGAAGAGTATAAAAGAGAATCACGACTCACTGATGCAATACTAATAAGTTAATTCTTTGAACTGAGATCCCCGAAACGTTTGTTGTAAAGGAATGATTGGACCTACTCGGTATACCAGCTACTAAATAAATTTGTGTGAACTATATGGTGTTCAATTTGACCGAGTGACCTATTTTTTGAACCAACATGACCCAGTTTTATACATTAAATAGACTTGCTGGCAAGGAATGTTCTTATGAAAATGACAAATGAAGCCTCTGAACTGTTCGAAAGGTTTTCAAACACTTGTCTTGATGACGTAGTTTGTGATCCAACTCGACCCAGTTTAAAAATTGACAAACATTTGATGAAGACGGATGTTCTGATAAATTTTCATTAACTTTCTCTTTCTCATGTTCTGCACCTAAACACTGATAGTTGCCATTGAACAGTCGTAGTGAGGCTCGTAAAATGAATACAGCGGACTTCCGAGAACTGGAAGTCAAAAGGGATGCAAAGATAACTTCGAGTTTTCGAAGTGTTGGGCTGATTCCTTGATGTAAGCTAATTCATTTATGGATTTTCTGCTTCGTAATTCATGAAAATTGAAATGTATTTCATGAACAGCGAGTCAGTGATAAAAAAAAAAAGTTTTAAAATTCGTTGAAAAATGAATATTGTAAAAGAACGTTTGTATTACTTTGGTATACCAGTAACAGAGATATTTTAAAACATCTTTGGATTATGTAGAGTGTTAACCTTTCCGAAAGTTGACAGAGTGACCTAAGTTAAGATTAACGATGTCCAATGTTCAAAGGTGAACTCAATTATGTTCTGACGAGGATTGGATGAAAATTATAACTCTAGGTTACAATACACCAGCTAGATAACTTCTTTGTTTCCATGTACATCGACCAGTTTCAGTCACACTTTCTAAGCATTTCTCATGTAGAACACCATATATAATTGAAAAGAGTAACCTCTAAGCTTTAAAACAATACAAAGAAAATGCGTGTGTGGGGGTTGGGGTAGGGAGAGGGGTCATGCATTATGCAAGAAAGAATTCACCAGGCGATAATGGTTACCGTCATTTTGGACCAAATCGTGCCCGGACAAAACCGGTGTTTAGCATTCTCTACTTTCACTTTCAAATAAGGTCAAAATACTAAAAGTGATCAGATCTATTTCTAGTCCATCCTGCAAGTTTACAATGAACTTAAAACTCAATGACATATATTCAATGCATGTTGGCGATGGTGTACACTCATTTCTACGTTTACAAAGGGTTTTTTAGAGACTATTTGGCTGTAGATTAGCAATACCACGGATGTATTTGGCGAAATTTGACCTCTAGATTAAGGTTTTCTTAAGTATGATCAAGTGACCTAGTTTTAGATCCCATACATTCTGGTTTCGACCATTCCCAGTGTTTGATTGTGATGGATAATCTGATGATTTTCATGATAGCTGGATGGAAAATGTGTCCTC
>JASEVX010000010.1:10794477-10870132 GCA_031761405.1 Serripes groenlandicus
CCTTTCCCTCATACGACAATTCTGCAGCAGACGACTTTGAACGTGTTTTGTCAGATGGATAACCTATGACTAAAAGTGGAAAACATTGTGACAAAAGGAGAAATTGCACGTTCTGTGCAATTTCTTCTTTTGTCACTATGTTTTCGAAACGCCGTCTGCTTTAACCCTTTCCCTCATACGACAATTCTGCAGCAGACGACTTCGAACATATTTTGTCAACAAATGGAAAATCTCTATAATTGAAAGGATGACCTATGACTAAAAGTGGAAAACATTGTGGCAAAAGGAGAAATTGCTCGTTTTCAGCAATTTCTTCTTTTGTCACTATGTTTTCCAAAAGCCGTCTCACATTTCAGGGTTAAACATTTTCAAACAACAAAAAGCATGTAAACTCAACCTATTATTTACAATCAAACTAAGCAAGACAAAACAAATTTTAATCTGTTTCAGTATTATTTGTATGGATAGTTTATTTTGTATAACTAAACAATTGTGAGGGCATAATGTGTTTGAATAGTTTCTTTTGAAAAACTGTATATGGATAGTTTAGTTTGTAAACTGCGGAAGCAATGTGTAAGAATAGTTTATTTTGTATGACTGATAATACGGAAGAAATGTGTTTATTTTGTATGACTGATAATACGGAAGAAATGTGTTTATTTTGAAAAACTGTCTATGGATAGTTTAGCTTGTATAACTGATAATTCAGAAGCAATGTGTAAGGGTAGTCTATTATGTTTAACTGAAAATGCGGAAAAAATGTCTCTAATGTAATATGCTACACTAAATCGTATCATTGTGATCTTACTGTATTGGGATATAGACGTACATTGTATTCATTTATTCATTTAAGTATTCATCCATGGACAAATAAGCTCACATACTTAACTTTGTAAAACAACACGAATTGAGACAAGAAATACACATGGCCATTCAATTTAATAAGCATTTTTCGAAATGTGTGGTATAAGCTTATTACTCTATCATTACATTATCCTATTATGTATACCATTAAATCAACTCGTCATAAAAGTTTTAAATACAAAATAAGTAATTTTTAAGAATATAATCACTCACACATAATAAATATTTTAATTTTCAATGATCACCCTTACACTGGCTTTATGTACATGTTTAAAAGTAAGAGTTTGCAATTAGCAAAAGAGAGTAGGTGATGATCAGCTTGTACATCTCTAGATCGATTGATTGGGTTTTAACGCCGTTTTCAACAATCTTCTAGTCATATCACGGCGGCCAGTTCACCTACCCATGCGTTTCCTGGTTATCTCACATCAGTACTCCACACAACAATATTTCCAAGCAACTGACTGCTTTTTCCACATAGACTGTTAGCTCATTGGTGGAAGACGAATGACGCTTGTTGCATACACTTTTGTCAAACGTCGGAAAGCAGAGGCCCGAACTTACAACCCATGGGTTGACGGCCTGCGTCGCTACCTACCTGCTCCGTCTATCTACAATCTACATAAATATACAGAAACTTTTAACAAGCTTATGTAACACATTTGTGAACCATGAAGATCTTTATTAGACATTGTGGATATACAGATGGATAGCAATCAGAATGATCTGGATCTGCACTGGTGAGAAATACCAACGTGTACCTAATCCCATGAACGAACTGAATTGCCCATGTTGAAACAACATGTTTTGCATACCCACATACTAGTCTAAGCATATTTAGTGGGGACGGGGATTAAATCGTGATATAGCCCTTTTTTTTTAACTCTTTCACTGCCAAATTTCACAAATTCGACTCTTCCATGTTGAAAATTGAACTACAGCATTTTACGTCCAACAGGACATTTGGTAAAATGTAATGTTCAATTGGCAACCAATGCAGATTTCAGGGGAGTCAGCTCGTTACCGGAGCTGTCTGACATGAATCTGCACTGCAGGGTTTTCATTTTTAACCGATTGCAGATGGAAATCATCTGTTAAAATCATTTTAAAATCGGTTGTTTTTGTAGGAGTTAAAAATAAATAAAGGTGAACAGCCCACTTGACCCCTTTAATAGTCTGTTGTTTTGGCAAGAAAATGGGTTCTTTGGTTGTAAAATGAAACCCCTGCACTGTATGCGACAGCCTTTAATTGCTGTCGCAAGCGAACGGGTTAAAGATATCGTATCAGTTGTGTAGTTACTAGAATGTCCTCTTTGGTAGAGGCAGACCAGGATTCGATCCCTAATCGGATCACACAAAAGAGGTTTTAAAACAAAAAGTAGTAACGGCTCTCCTCTTTGGCACTGAGGGTTACAGGAATAGCGTTATGACTGATGTATTGGTATCGGGACAACAAGTACCTACAGTAATGGTAATTTAGTCATGACGTGCTGAGATATAACTTAAAAAGTGTTAAAAGCGGCGTAAAACACCAGTAAATAAACCAATCATCGCTTTCCCACCTACAGAGGCTTTCTAACGCCTTTGCAGCATACACCTTTAGAAAACAGTGTGACAAAAGAAGAAATTGCTTAAAACGAGCAATTTTCCCTTTTTCCACACTGTTCTGAACTCTTTTCAATAATTAGCACAGTTGTTAAAGAGATATTCCCCTTTTTTGCTGAAATAATTTCAAAGTCGTCTGCTGCAAGTTCGTAGCAGCATATAAGAAAGGGATAAAAATACGCTTCACGCGAATTGGAATATTGGTGCTACTGCGAACAGTGAGTCGCCATTGTTCACATTCTTAGACAGCATCTAGAGCCTCTTTTCACAACAATCTGGAGCAGACGACTTTGAAATTATCGAGGTAAAATAACAGAAACTCTGTATAAATGAAAGTATAATTCATAATGAGCAAATGTCTCTATTTCTCTCTAAATTATGAGCAATGCCTTCTTTTTCATATTTCTTTCAAAGTCGTATGCTGCAGATTCATTAAAATACGTCTGCAGGTGGGAATAGCTTCATCGGATATAATTGTAGACTGACCATCCACAGTTATTGTTATTGTTTCAATGTGTGTCTGTTTGTATGCGTATAGTGGTGGGTGTTATTATATTGACAGCCATTTAACTATCCCTCTAGGTCAAATGGAAGCAATTCATTTACCATAGGCGACCATTATAGCGTTTTGGGCTATGGCTCTTTCCCAACAGCCGACAGACAGACTGTGGAAGACAGTGGCGCAGAGGTAGAGCGTCGGCCTCACGCATCAAAGGTCCCTGGTTCGAGTCCCGTTATGAGCGGGTCCTGACTTTGGGATTTGTCTACACAAACGGCGCGAGTACTGGTTATGTCTCAAGGAAGCAGACATCGAGCGTGATTAATATAAGCTGAAAGCTTGCTTCGCAATCGATGTAAAATAAATAATGTTTAAATTAACAGTAACCTATATTCAATTAAAGTTCAATATCAAAACTACCAAAAAAGCACGAACAACTCGCATATTATCCTACCCTTTTTTTAAGCAATGACGTTTAATTAAAGGTCACCCTTATCCCGAATTGAATTTTACTTTCAATTTCAGAAAATACATGTTGTTCTGAAAATGGCTCCTAAGCTGTCAATAAAGCTCAAAGCAATCAATATTTTGATTACAAATCAGTCAGAGGGTATTCACCTTTAATAAAAAACACTTTCAACTTTCAACAAAAGTATTATTGTCCAATGGGAGACCACTTCAGTCTGATGAATTCATCTGAAATCCCCTGGACAAAATTGTCTGGCCGGCGCTCCAATCCAAATTGCTTCCCGTTGACCTATCTTATGGAAGCCCTTGAGGGACTTCTTACTTCAATACCTCTGACTTCCATACTTCTAACTTCATTACTTCTAACTTCATCATTTCTAACTTCCAAACTTCTAACTTCATTACTTCTAACCTCATCACTTCAAATCCTAACTTCATTACTTCTAACTACATTCACTTCTTACTTCATTACTTCTAACTTCCAACCTCCTAACTTCTAACTTCCTTACTTCTAACTTCCCTACTTCTAACTTCATTACATTTAACGTCTAATGTCCAAATATATCTTACTTCAATACTTCTGACTTCTGACTTCCATACTTATAACTTCAACATTTCTAACTTCATCACTTTTAACTTCCAACTTCCTTACTTCTAACTTCCATACTTCTAACTTCCTTACTTCTAACTTCATTACATTTAACTTCCGAGGTCCAAATCGTATTGTTTTCATTCGAAATGAAGTTAGAAGTTAGAAGTGATGAAGTTAGAAGTAATAAAGTAAGAAGTAAGGAAGTTAGAAGTAATGAAGTTAGATGTTAGAAATGAATGGAGTTAGAAGTAATGAAGTTAGAAGTTAGAAGTGATGAAGTTAGAAGTAATGAAGTTAAAAGTTTGGAAGTTAGAAGTAATGAAGTTAAAAGTTTGGAAGTGAATGTAGTTAGAAGTAATGAAGTTAGATGTTAGAAGTGATGAAGTAAGAAGTAATGAAGTTAGAAGTTTAGAAGTTATAAGTTATGAAGTTAGAAGTATTGAAGTCAGAAATATTGAAGTAAGAAGTCCCTGCAGGGCTTCCATACTATCTTACACAGTTTTCTCTCTATGGTGCTCCGGGTTACGAGATATCGTCTATACTGATGTATTGGTGTCATGATGAAGACTACCGATAGTACTGGTAATTTATACAGGAAACGCCGAGATATAACAAAAACACGGTTGACCTTTATTGTCATTTCCTCGTTTTGCAATGTTCACAAATGCTAGGCCTGCTCATTATGATCATTTCCTCGTTTTGCAATGTTCACAAATGCTAGGCCTGCTCATTATGATCATTTCCTGGCTTTGCAATTTTGGTAGAGTCGTAGTTATATGAAAACTAAATTATAAGTTTATTGTAGACTGTTAGAAAATATATATCGACGATAGAAAGACATTATTATGCTAAATTGACCGATTATAACCCTTTTTAACATCCAGACGTATTTTGACGCAATAGCAGCAGACAAAATATTATTGAATTAGGAGAAAATTATAGAAATTTACATTGCCTCCATTTTATGGCATGTAATCGGTTGCAATATTATATCTTTAACATATATGTTCTATATTCTATATATTTATTCAATCTTGTAATATATTTGTTGTATAATAATATGTTTGTTGTATAATGAAATATATATTGTTTGTTACAAAATATTTGTTCAATAATTATTTATATCGGTTCAATGTTTTCCATATATTGATTCAATCCACAAATATAGTTATTGTTAAAAGCAAATATATATGAGCCAGTCCACGACAAAACCTGTATTAGTGACAAAAATATATTTTTTCAGTTTTTTGTATTTCCTAAAATATCAACCTTTTACTTTCATAATGATACCAGAATTAGCCAAATAGTCCTACATATACTCTCTTAATTACGATATAAACATACCAACTGTCATAAGAAAACAAACAAATAAAAGCCGTCATGACCTTTGAAAAAACGTCGTTTTCGACGTTAAAACGTATCTTTTTGTGAAATAACAGCACCTTCTACTATCTTGTTTGAATTTGTATTGAAACACCAATAGCAGCGAATTATAGAGAATACAGTTACCTGTGTCATGATATAAATTTAATGTATCTGCCATGACGATTCAGATACAAATACCCGATTTTTAATGAAAATTTCGCTGGAATATTTCCAAAGAATTTGCATAATTTTTAATTTACTAAGCATTTACCCGAGAGATGTTTTAAAAAAATACATATCATTACGATCACCATTTCTACTACAAATTGCCAGAATTTCAAAAATATCTGTAGAGCCGATTTTTAGAATGCCGTTTTACCGATGTCCCGCGTCGGAACGCACATTGCGATATTTAGCTGAAACGCAGTCAGCGGAATTAAAACAACTTTTTTTTTTTACAATAATCATCAACTTTTCTATTCCCTACTAAAAATGGATATCTTAATTTATTACATACCTATCCAAATTTTGCATTGAAATTTAAGTGACATAAAATCAATATCAATTTAAAAAAAAATGATAACTAACACTGTGACGATAACACTTTTAGTTTTGTTATATCATCAATAGTGATGATATCATTTTTGCCGGAACTACTTTTTTTAGATTTGGAACATCTTTGGAATTTAAAGTGGGTTTAATTCTAGTAATTTAAAAAAAACTGAGACCGAATACTAGGAAAATGACGTCACGTCAGCGGTTTTGACGTCATAACGCTAGTCATTTGGCGCCAAATAGAAGCAGCAGTATTTGGTTACGTAACATTCATACGCCTAAGGCCAAGTCTTTTTTTTTTTTTATATGTTTCTTTAAAATAAAGGGGAGATTTATTCCAGATATATAATAAATAGAATAACTAACTGCATGTTTTTGATATCGAATTTATGTCACTCGGGAACAAAGGGGTAATTTGCTGTAAAATCACTCAACCTACGGTTTCGTGATTTTAACCAAATTACCCCTTTTTTCCCTTGTGACCTAAATTCTATATCAAAAACATGCAGTTAGTTATTCTCTATTTATTTATTCCCGAATAGTTATTTTATTGCAAATGATACAGTATAAAAATAGACGTAAAACATTAGTTAATATATATTTCGGAAATTCATACCATACGTATATTTGTTTTTGCTGTGCCTTATGGCGAATTAATATTTCTAATTTTGTCATAAGTTTAGTTATAAATCGTTGTCATAGAAACGAGTTGATGCATAGGCAAGCAGTCACTAGCGATATATACATACACTTTTGTTTATGGTTAGAGGTGGTGAGTAATGAGTGGGAAACTAATGTCACTTGCAAAGGAGCCAGTTCTGACGTTGAAAGGAACAGTTTGAGTGTCGTTTTTCCCCCATAATAATTGTCATGCGTTACTGCGTTATTTTACTTATAATCAAAACGGGCGCATATTGTTATGCTTATCCCTATATTGGATAATAAAACAATCCATGACCTTTTGTCATGGCTCACTGCTCGAATTGGATCTATACCTGAAATGTAATTATCTTTCAACCCGTCACTACTCATTGATTCACGAAATGTGTATATATGTTGCGTTACTGACAATATGTCATGGCTCACTGCCCGAATTGGATCTATACCTGAAATGTAACTATCTTCGCATGAATAAGTATCAACCCGTCACTACTCATTGATTCACGAAATTTGTATATGTTGCGTTACTGACAAATTCTCACGATAGCACATATCGATATTGTTGAAAATATCATTCTCGCTATCTAGTAGAAATGCAAGTATTCTTTTGTTGTATTTGTTATGTATTTACTATATAAATTGCAATATCGTAGCTACTTTGAATCTTTAAAGAGAAGCAAAAAAATACAACCTACCATTATTTACTACGGGGTAGAAGAAAGGGGGTACTTAAAAGATTGAAATTGATAATTATAATGAAAACATGTGGTGTGTTCATTTTATTACCCTAGATGCGTATCTAGCTTTAATTCTGCAGTGTACGTTCCCAAGCGCGACAGACGTTTAACTGCATTGCGATTTATTAAAAATCGGCTCGATATATATATTCTTGAAATTTCGGCAAATGGTAGACGAACATGTGTCCTTAATTATATATCTCTCTGGCGAATTTTTAATAACTCAAAAATAATCTTATAACTGTTAAAATGTTTTGGCGAAACTTTCCTTTTAATTCGAATTTTGTTATCTAATTTGGCATGACAGATGTATGGAATTGATATCAGCACGCAGGAAATTATATTCCCTACTGTCTTCCGTCTATTTTATCCGAATACCACTTCAAACGAGAAAGTGATGGCGGTTTCATTAACCACACTATCAATGTCGCAACAACCTATGTTTTTACGTCACAAACGTAATTACTTAATACAGACTGCGGTGTCGATAGTTGAAACTCAACGATTGAATTAAATGTTTAGTGTTTATTAATGCATATTGATATGTACAATATGTTCTAGTTCGAGGAATTAAGGTATATAAACACAGAATAAAACAAAATGCTGTCAAGATTGTAATGTGTTCAGTCAGACATTCGGTGCTGGACAAGTCACATCTTGGTACATAGGTCGCACATATTGCCGTACTGTTCTATGCAAGTATAGTGCGCGTTATCTAGACAATTATTTCGGTTCTATAGCAACAGGGTCATCTCTTGGTATGTTGGCGTTCCCACGTTTCATGATAAATAAGGTTTATTCAGCTTGATCGGCGGATATGCGCACTTTTACGGACCCCAATGCTGTCGAACTGAAGGTGAAGTGCTGGTATTTCCTGTAAATGAATATCATAACATGACCCCTTAAAGCACCTGCACTTTGAAGTTTTTCTTATTCTGATATTGAGTCCATAACTCGTTTTCTCAGGTTTTCGCATGAATCACAAACATCGTCTTTAGGTGTGGCAATTTTTACATGAGGATGACACTTTTTTCACATGGCGAGGAACGTTCTTTTACCGGCATTTCTTACAGCAGCTTCTTCACAGCTATCTCTGTATAGTTTGTGTATATGTAGTTTTGTTATGCTACTGTGTATAGAGAGGTGGGTGCAGTATCATCTCGACCACGTGGCGCAGCAGGTTGAGGAATTCCATACTCTTCCGCGTAATTACTGATGAAAAGCACAACACGTTTAACATCTTCAAAAGTAAGGGCATGTTTTGGCCTTTTCCCTTTGTTTCCATGTTGTCTTAAGGCAGGACCATGTATGTTCATGGATATTCTAAGAGATTCCAATGACCACCTTCCAATGTCACAAACAAGTGAAAATGTTTATTTGCAAACTAGTTTTCCTTTGAACATATACTGCGCACGAGACCGCGAACGTTTCTTTCCTCTTTTTGTGATATCTCATTTGGGACCTGTGAGTAAACTACCCTTTATATACAATCTCCTTCTCCTCCTTTGTCATTTCTCTTATATCTAAGATATGAGTCTGTATTTTAATACATGTACATTGAGGTTCACATCTCCTGTGGCAATCACAACCTTTTTCAAAAAATTGTTTCATAGAAACAGCATCCTCACCCTCCAAGATCCATTCGTGGTCCTCATTTTGACTGTCCGATGTTTCACTGTGGCTTTCAGTAATCGTGCTTGGCTGTTCACTGAGGAAGTTATTTACTCGATCCTTAACACCACAAAAAAAATTCTCTCTCTCTGATACCTTCATCCTCTGAATCTGTGTTCTCAAATTGAGAATTGTTTGGTGTTCGACCAAAATGATCAGAGAAGATGCTCCCAAGCTCCTGAAAAACAAATTTTAATTTGTTTGTTTTAAAAGTTATAGTTTACATTACAACTTATAATTTAAACACGTATTTACATTGAATGGAAATCAATTAAAGTGTTATTCATTATACAGTTGTGAAAGAAAATAACGTGAAAAAAACCTATAAATAAGTGAATCTCCTTTTCCCTGGATGTTTTATAATTTGTCTAAAATATACTTTTAATTATTTTGTCTGGCTATAATTTGGGTTACAAATCAATCTTAAGGGACAAACAATTTAATTATAGAAATAATAAATATTTCTTTATTAACTGGTCCAGAAAATAAAAAAAAAAGTTTGTCCAGAGCCGGGATCGAATTCGGTTGGACTTGTCCATAGGCTTTCAGTCTACCAACTGGGCTATTCCGCCTTCGCTGATGCATAGAGTATTTTCTTTTTATTATTATAATAATCATTGAATAGTGTAGCATAAAAAATCCAAGATTACATACAGATTGTTACCTTTCTTCCCCACACGTTTACATGAAACATTTTTAAAGAGACACTTATGTACCGTACCCATTCAATCTATATTTTGAAAGTAAGATGTATTTTTTTTTTACTTTATCTACACATACTTTAAACGGTTTGATCTGCTCGGACATTAAAATCCTTCATATTCTTTGCAAGCGGCATTATATCTTTAGGAGATTTACGCTAGACCTATCTAGTACTTAAATGAGTATCATAAAGTGCGTTTTTGTTTTAAACAACCCGCTATTTTTTTCCCTTAAAGATCGCCAAGGGCAATCTCCGTGTTTTCAATGTTTTCTTCGAAATAAATCACATTTATTTGTTATGTTTGTTAATAAAAGATACATAAGTGATCTTACCTCCAATTCAGAATCCATTACGAATGGAATCCAGTATTTGCATCTATTAAACACTGTCGAAACTTTGGAAATTAAATTCAAGATAATACTGTTTACGGTAAACCGACGTTGACGAAAAATGTGACGTCATAGAATTGGAAATACGTTATGTCACTAATACAGGTTTTGTCGTGGACTGGCTCATATTTATATTCAATGTTGTGAAATATTTTTTCTATCAACAATATGTTTGTGCAAAAAACATATATCTATTCAATATCATACTGAAATTTCTTTTTTGATACGATGGTTTTCATTGGTTCATTAAAAACGCCCAGAAACATATTGAGGAAATGCATGGGGGAGGGGAGGGGGGGGGGGGGGGTGGGGGGGGGGGGGGGGGGGGGAATCATGCAATATGCAAGAAAGATTTCACCAGGCGAAAAAGGTAACCATAATTTGGACCAAATCGGGCACTGACAAAACCGGTGTTTAGCATTCTCTACTTTCACTTTCAAACAAGGTCAAAGTACTAAAAGTGATCAAACCGATAATTTCCAGTGCATCCTATACACATTTACAATGGATTTATCCTCAATGCCATATATCTAATCCATTCTGGTGATGGTATAAACTCACTTATATGCAAACAGAGTATTTTTATGTACTACATGTATGTTGGTGTGGATCAGCATGACAGCGGAAGTTTTTTGGCGTAATTTTACCTATATCGTTATGACGTTGCTGGAAACTTATCTGGACGCGATCATCTTAGTTTGGAGTCGGCCAATGAAAATCCTTCGTAACAAAACAACAGTTTTCCCAGAAAGCTAATTATTGAACAAATATCTTTCAGTCAGATAGAATGAATATATTTTTTTCTACACACAATTATTTTCACTTCGAACAAATATTTTCCAATATTGAATATAAATATACAGATTTTCGAATAAATATATTCATTTTTAAGAACAAATATTTATGGATTGAATCAATATATAAAAACATTGAACGAATATATATAAATAATTATTGAACGAATATTTTGTGACATACAATAAATAATTTATTATACAACAAATATATTGCAAGATTGAATACATATATAGAAGATAGAACATATATTTAAAAGATATAATATTGCAACCGATTACACGCCATACCATTTGCTACAGTGATTTATAATATATACATGCACTTTCAGTGTTAACTCTTTAGCTGCCAAATGCAATTCAATGCTTTTGAAAACATTGCAGATGCAGGTGAGACAGCTCGATTCGAGTTGTCTCTCCTGAAATATGCATTGTTTGCCACTTGGTTGGACGAAAGGTGGAGTGGTCCAATTTTCAAAAATGGAAGAGTCGACTTTGTGAAATTCAGCAGTGAAAGGGTAACATGCATGCACAAATTGGTGCCTTATCCGAATGAGTGTTCGTCATATAAAACCCAACAATAAATGGAGTTGTTAAAATGTCAGACCGATAGATTGTTTACACGAACGGTTCTCCAGGAAAACAAGCTATAACGTTCTGGTAAAAGAACTGGCGGCACATAACTACTAAAGATCCAAATAAATACTGCTTTTCAGAAAGTTAATGAAACATTCTCAACTAAATGACGAACAGTGCAGAGCGAGCTCAGACTGCGCGGATGCGCTGTCTGATCGAAGATCTTCTATACTGTTCGCAGACGCCTTCCGTTTCCCATTTTACAGAGAGCCGCTACCATGTGGGTGAATGTACTGGGTCTTCTTTGTCTACGTTTTGTAACATTTAATTTGTCTACAATTAAATATCGCGGCATAAACATCGTCATTCGGGTTTTTAGCTCACCTGAGCATGAAGGTCTCAATGTGCGCTATTGTGAACATGTGTCCGTCGTCAACAGTGTCTAACCCTTTGCCACATGTAGACGCTTGCTGACGCATCTGCAGCATATGACTTTTGACAAAATTGTGGCAAAAAAAGAAACTGCTCATGAAGAGCAATTTCTCCTTTTGCCACAATGTTTTCAACTTTTTTCCATTTATATAGAGTTTCATATATTCGATAGTTTATTAAAGTCTCATCAATACATCATATATACATCACATAATAAAATATAGCTTAAAACATGTATTGCCACTCAATGTATGAGTTACAAGAGACTATAGTAAGAACATTACTATATATAACTAATACAACATCTTAATTCGATATATATACAATACATAATATTGCACATATTGGAAACAATATATCAATATTTACAAAACTAATAAACTAGAAACAAATGCTAATCTTGTTTTAAAACTTAATTAAATCAAACACAATAAAATACTGAAAACATGAACGCGCACAATCGTGCATAATTAAGAACTGGGTGTAAAAAAATCGATTATCACCCCGGTCAGACCGTAGATGAATTGATTAGCACTAATTTCTAGCTATACGTAAGATAACACAATACAATATTATAAGAAAACAACAACATTACTTACACAAATAAAACATCCTAGTATTAAGAATATCATTGCAGGTTTTGGCACTAAGTCTTGACAACATATTATTTGCTAAGATATAAGACAACTTATCTATATCAGGCATGCTTTGAAATAACGGATTAATAGCGTTCGCCTTTTCTAACAATGGCATTCGTATAATATTATACAACCTACAATAGAATAGCACATGTATTTCTGATTCAACAGTGTTGCAAAAAGGGCAAAGACGATCATTTAGGGCAAGATTTTCATATCGGCCCGTTTCAACTCGAATAGGGGCTACACCACATCTAAACTTACTTAACGCTGCCCTATGTTTTGGCGGCATAATCAATTCACAATAATTTTCAACAGAATAGTTAATTTTGTACTTGCAATAGTTTCTTAACTTATTTCTACCCCTTCCACGTATACCTTCCGGTCTATTTATAGAGTCGTGCCAATCATTGACATACGCAGACATCATTTTATCATATAACTGGCTAACAACGGTGGATTTTGGTACATTGTCATTCATATTAGTATATGTATCTAAGTCAAGGCTAAACATTTTCTCTTTTACATAATAAAACCAAGATTTGTATGTACTACATGCTTTGCCGTTTGCCCATAGTGCTATTCGTTTATTGACCCGAGATACAGGTGTATTACATAACCTAGACCAATGTCCGAATATTGACTTCCACTGACGGATAATCGGTGGTACCCATGCTATTTCGCCTGAAACAGCATCATTAGGTGTGTATTTCCCAACGCCGAGAAAGAAACGCATGGCTCTATTATGCACGGCGTTGATACATGAGAACGCTTTTACCCCCCAAATAGACGCACCGTAACTTATAATCGGCCAAACAATATAGTCATATAATTTAGTGTATGCGTCATACGGCAAACCACCAACGATTTTACATTTAGCAATAAGGAGCCCGAGGGCACGGCCAGCACTCTGAGCAACGGCTTTAGCAGTCACACTGTAATCAAGAAATTCATTGATAACAATGCCAAGGTAAGTATACTTATCAACTGCATATAAACTGTCGTTGCCACATATAAAGTTGAAATTTGTACGTTGTACAGATTGAGGACGAAAGTGAACTATGTTACTCTTTGTATTATTAATAGTCATGTCATTAATATTACACCAATCAGCTAAAGCATTTAAAAGTACTTGTAAATCAGCTTCGTTTGAAGCTAGTAGAACAATGTCATCTGCATACACTAAAATACAAATGTTCTCATCTTCAATAGAAATTCCAACATCTAAACTTTTTAAGTACTTAACTAGGTCATCTAAAAATAGATTAAACAATAATGGCGACAGGATGCAACCTTGCCGTAGGCCACTAGAAACATTAAACCAGTCTGTACAATGAGAGTTAACACGTACACAAGAACTGACGGAGGAATAGAGCGACATAACAGCCTTAAGCATTTTACCAGATATACCCAGTCCAAAAAGCCTTGTCCACAACTTATCCCTATTAATAAAATCATAAGCTTTTTTAAAATCAATAAAAGCTGTAAATGTCGACAATTTGCGTTTATTCCTGGTATCAATAATGCTAGTTAGACTAGAGATTTGGTCTATTGTACTTCTGTTTTTGCGAAAACCGCCCTGTTCGTCCTCGAGTAACTGTTGATTTTCGACCCAATAACCAAGCCGATCATTTAACACAGTACAATAAATTTTATACACTGAGGAGGCAAGACTAATTCCTCTATATGATAACGGATCTCTAGGATCCGTACTTGAAGACTTTGGTATTGGGTTAATTATACACTTATTCCAAATAATTGGCACCGTACTAGAATTAAAACAAATGTTAAATAAGGAATGCATAAACAAAATTGCCGAATCATTTTTTAAAGTTTCACAATATATATTGTCCGCACCAATGGCTTTACCAGTTTTAGCTTTATCTACCGCCTTTTTCACTTCCATAACTGAGATATTTGCATTAAATGAAAAATGAGCATTATCTGTAAGAGTATCAGTCTTTAGCGCAGAGACATCATTATTATGCATATTGAACAAATTACTAAAACTTGATTTCCATTTATCAAGTACAACATTAACATCATGACATATAGAACCATCATCCAGTTTAATTTCCATTGGAATACGTTTCTTCCTTTCTTGATTAATTCCTATTTTGCCAATAGATTTCCAAAACCTGTCATTATTTGTAACAGCCTCGTTTAATATTTTGTTTTGTATATTATACCAGTAAAATCGTTTAGCTCTCTGTACCTCTCTGTCAAAACATTTTCTAGCAGAAATATAATCAGTCTTTAATATACATGTTTCACGTTTACTAACAGAGCCAAGCCAAGCTTTCTCCGCAGTACACATATTATACCATAAAACAGACAATTTCTCACTCCACCAAGGCTTTCCTGGTCTATGCTTTTTGTTACATCTGCTGGTACCATAGCTAATCTTAATAGACTTATATGGAAGATTACTATACATAGAGTCTTTAATTAAGTCACACCATTCACAATACAAAGCATCGATATCACCTTGCCGTTGCATACATTGCTCTAAATTGTCAATTAATGCATTTAGCTTTAACACAGTTTCATGATCACACATAAAATTACGTGAAATTTTATCAAAATCAAATTTATCAAAAGTATTTGACGTATTTTCTAAACAAGAATCCACCTTCTCTTCAACACTATTACAAATAATATTCCATCTCAGTAAAGAGTGATCAGGAACTCCAGAATTGGCAACAGAGTTCAGTGTTGGTATATTATTGATCATATCTGTAACATGGATGACTGAAAACTTTTCAAATGAATCAATACATTCGTGTGGGACAATACAGTAGTCTACTACCGATCTTCCCTTCGTGGAAACAGAGGTAAAATCATTTGACGTATACTTTCTACCATTAAGAATA
This sequence comes from Serripes groenlandicus, assembly GCA_031761405.1. Classification (NCBI taxonomy): domain Eukaryota; kingdom Metazoa; phylum Mollusca; class Bivalvia; order Cardiida; family Cardiidae; genus Serripes; species Serripes groenlandicus. Next base: position 10,809,899 of record JASEVX010000010.1, read on the forward strand.
CAGAGATTAGTATTAATCAAAAAATCAATCAACAAATCCCCATATGCATTAACTGTTAAATCAACAACGTTACGTTCTGGTAAATAATCTACCCCTGCTATAAAATCTTCAAGGTCACCACACCGACTGTTAAAATCTCCACAAATAAATATCAAACCATCATTTTGAAACTGATAAATATTGGTTAACAAATGGTCATAAAAGGAGTTCACATCAAAATATCTTGACGAGTTTTCAGGTGGTAAATAACAGACACAAGGCAATAACGTATAATTAGTACTCCTATGAACAAGTTTTAACCATAAAATACCTTCATGTTCAGCCTCTAGTACTGAAATATTAAACTCTTGGGATAATGTATTTTTAACAAGGAAACCGACTCCACCAGAGCCGTTTCGAGCATTTCTATGAATATTATTACGATTAAAACCATACCATGTGTAATCATCAATTGACAAAATATTACTACCTAAAATGTGCGATTCGGCTATACCTAAAATATCTATATTTTGGTTAAAAACACAAGACGATCTTAAAATATAATTATCAGAATCAGCATTAATGTTCCATCCACGAACGTTCCAAAACCCGGCGGACACCTAGTAAGGCCCGGAGTTGCGTCCCCTGTTACCTCCGCGTTGACCCTGGGACTCGTTGCCGCCGTTGCGACCTCGACCTCCGTGACCGCCAAGACCACCACATATGTATGTTTGCTAATAAGTTTACAAAGTTATGTGCTGCAATTGTGTTGTATGTGGGAAAGGGTTGAATGACATTTCCTTCAATACTTCTGGCCAAAGTCATCCAAGCTTTAAGGACATGTTCCCAATGTTAATACAATAATAGCAAAAGAAATTAAATTCCATGCAAACCATTGGTTGCTGTGGATGCAGAAAGGGTGTTAGATGACCAAACTTGCACAATTTGGGTATTTATAATAAGTGTATGTGAATGGTTCTTCCGTGACCTAGTACCAATGAAATATGGCCGCCAGGGGATTGCCAGAGGTTGTAAGAAACTGGTATGGTGATTGGTAAAATCGTTGAAACTTTTCTCATCTGACACGATTTTTAAATAATTTAGGTCGCCTTCTTCTAACACGGCTGAAGATTGGTCACAAAAGTGGCCGTCAGGGGCTGTGAACAATTCCACTCTATATATATTGTTTAGTGCAGTCTTTGAAAATCCTCTCCTCTGAAAGTTAATGAAGCAACCCAATTATATGAACATTTCATAAGAGGGATCCTTAAGTGACCCTTAACCCTTTCCCCCATACGACAATTCTGCAGCAGACGACTTTGAACATAATTTGTCAAAAAATAGAAAATCACTATAATTGAATGGATAACCTATGACTAAAAGTGGAAAACATTGTGGCAAACGGAGAAATTGCTCGTTTTAAGCAATTTCTTCTTTTGTCATTATGTTTTCAAAAAGCCGTCTGCTGCAGAGGCGTCAGAAAGCGTCTATATGAGGGAAAGGGTTAAGCATCCCAGCTAAAATTGAAATGTATTGTTTAACCCTTTCCCACTTACATCGAGTCTGCAGCAGATGATTATGAAAACATAAAGGCAAAAGCATGGATCATCCCTATAAATAAACGTGTAATTATTTTTATAGATTTTAAAACATAGTGGGGAAACAATTGCTCATAATGAGCTATTTCCACGTGCGTCTATAACTTGTATGGAGTTGGAAACATTGTTTCAAGAAAAGGAAATTGTTCATCATGAGCAATTTCTTCTTTTGCCACAATGTTTTCAAAAGTCGTCTGCTGCAGAGGCATCAGAAAGCGTCTATATGTGGGGAAGGGTTTTAGTATACGCACGACGTTTGGACCTCAAATGTCAGCTTCTAAGTGAAGAACACGAGCAAATGAGTATTTAGGTCGTTTTCGTCTCCTGTGTGATGACTTCTTTGACAGACGTTCTTTACGGGTTTCCAATTAAAGTAAATTTACGCATCTTCGTATCAAATTATCATCCCGGCGGAATACGCATCAAATATTTGATGTAAAATTATAATCTCGATATGAGTGTTGATCATGCAGTCAGTCAGCGAAATGTATCTCAAAACTATTTCGTTTAACATTCGAAAAAGGAATTTCAGTCCAGCCTGTTTTAAGAGACCACCCAAGGGAAATGATCCGTCCCGCGAGAAAACCAACATTGTGGACTCTGCGTAAAGTATCGACCCGGATCAGCCTAATCATGCCGCGCAGGATAATCGGGACAGACACTTTTCGCCTACTGTGGATTTTCTTGTTTCAGGAATCATTACTTTATACCTCTATCCCGCTAAGACGGAATGTGTCGGTCTGGATAAGCCTGCGCGGACTGCGCAGGCTGATCTGGGTCGATACATTACGCAGAGACCATAATGTTGGTTTTCTCGTGGGGCGGCTCAAATGTTGACAGAGGTCTCTTCAGACAGAAGGTCGCTAATTGATTATACAATTAATGAATTGAAAACCTCAGGGGTATTGTGGTCGCTTAGACCAGTGGGTCGCTTATACCAGGTGGTCGGGAATACAGGTTTGACTGATGAACTATCTAACGACGAAACGAAAGATGTTTACAAAACGAGGTTGTGGTTTCGGTGCATACATCGGCGGACTCCCACGGTTGTTTAACCCTTTCCCTCATAAAGACGCTTTCTGACGCCCCTACAGCAGACAGCTTTTTGAAAACATAGTGACAAAAGAAGAAATTGCACAAAACGTGCAATTTCTCCTTTTGCCACAATGTTTTCCACTTTTCATCATAGGTTATCCATTCAATTATAGAGATTTTCTATTTTTTGACAAAATATGTTTGATGTCGTCTCCTGCAGAATTGTCGTATGAGGGAAAGGGTTAAAATCCACTTCGCTTCATACCACACCGTACGTTATGGAGCCTAATGGAGTCAACAACCGCGGGTCTCCGACGATGCGGTGACTATGAAACGTTATAAAGATTCTCAGAAATTCTCAACGGATTTATAAACACATGGTTTTATTCTGCCATATGGGTTTAAAAGATTTATTTAAGTAAGTCGGACGTATTTACATGAACTAATATTAATCTTTAACCCTTTCACTGCCGAACTTCACAAAGTCGACTCTTCCATGTTATGTTGAAAAACTTAGCCACAGAGAGAAATAGGCAATATTTACTTCCAAGAGTGTATGCCTAGGTTGCGAGTTATGTGGCCAAGGCCAAGACTTAGGATGAGCAAAACAAGCCCATTCCTACATAAATGTATAATTGGTCCTCTTTTAACCAGAACCCATATCGCGTTCAAAATGATTAAGATAACAAGAAAGGCGATTGATAACACCAGGTGATTAATTGTAGTATTATTCACCAAACAGTTTAACCCTTTCCCTCATATAGATGCTGTCTGACGCTTCTGCAGACGGCTTTTTGAAAGCTATTGAGAAAAAAAGAATTTGCTCAAAACGAGCAATTTCTATTTTTTACACAATGTTTTCCACTTTTAATCATAGGTTATCCATTCAATTATACAGATTTTCTATTTTTTTACAACAAATATGTTCAAAGTCGTCTGCTGCAGAATTGTCGTATGAGGGAAAGAGTTTAACTCTTTCAGCGCAAGAGGCAATATTGAGCTTTTTGCAAACAATACTGATTCAGGTGAGTCAGCTCGTAACGAGCTGTCTCACCCGCAATCAGCATTGTTTGCCTTATAGTTGTCTAAAAATTCCAAAGATCTTATAACATATGAAAAAGAGTCGCCGGACTGAACAGTGAAGAGTCTACTTTAAACAATTCGGCGCTGAAAGAGTTTAAATCATATTTATCAAACAGAAATCCATCCCATTGAAATCAGACCCAACTAATTCACTGTGCGTAATATTGAATCTGACGCACCCCCCACAAGGTTATGATATTTATTTACATCTCATCATTGTACTTTTAATTCAACGTTTATAAACTGAAATATATATATATACAAATCAACATTCAAGAACAACCCCACTCCAAGCACGGCGTTATAAGAGATGAGGAGGAATTAATGATAACATAATGACATTTCATTTAAACGGTACACATAAATATATGCATATTCTTTCACATACACATATACATACACAGTTGTATATTTCAAAACGCATTCAAACTGTAATATCGTCGCTTATCTTCAATTTAAAAAAAAAGTGTAGTGAGATAAAATTTCGTTCTTATCTGTACAAAAAGAAAGCGTAATGAGATCATATTTCGTTTAGACCATACACGATCGTCTCGAATAGACCATATACATTAATTTATTCATGAACAGCTCTCAGTTGTGTGTACAATGCACTCGCACGATACTATCACCGCTTCTTTATCATATTTATGTATAGGGGTTATCTCCCCTGTTGATACTTAACGATTATGAAGGACACACTTTGATTGGCTGACATTAAGGTTAGTCTAAGACGACATGTACTTAGGCAGTTATCAGATTCATACGAGCCATTGCTATTGCAGCGAAGGTTATATCTGGTTTTAACAAGATTGTACAGAAATAAGACTAGTGCGTGAACGTAATTGTTTCATCAAGCAACATGTTTGACGTCATCCTCACATCAAAGTGTATTTGTTACTCCATGGTTCATTACGTTACGTCTGCTTGTATCTTAGCTAACATGTATCATGCCTTTCCCGCATACAAACAATCTACAGCAGACGACATCGAAAACATCCTGGCATAAATAAAGAAATATTTATCAATTAAAGTGTCATTTTACCGAATATCTGTTGAAAGTACAATGTATCTAGTTACCTCTAAGCTTAACAATAATCCAAAGAAAATTGGGGGTCATGTAATATGCAAGAAATAAAGATGGTTACCGTCATTTTGATCGAAATCGGACTAGGACGAAACTTTCACTTTTAACCCTCTCAGCGCCGAATTGTTTAAAGTAGACTCTTCCATGTTCAAACTCGGACGACTCTATTTTCATGTTATAGGATTTTTGGAATATTTTTATAACTCACAGCCAAACAACACAGATTTCAGGTGAGACAGCTCGTTACGAGCTGACTCACCTGAAATATGCATTGTTTGCAAAAAGCTCAATATTGCCTTTGGCGCTGAAAGAGTTAAACAATCTATCAACAAACTAAATATGATCAAATCAAACATGTCCAGTGCATCCTATACACATTTACATTGAATTGTAACTCAATGTAATATATTCAATGCATTCCGGTGAAGGTATTCACTCAGTTATATGCAAACTAAGGTGTTCAGGGACTATTTCGAGGGATTGGCCACAATCGGTTGTAACTAAAGACCTATTTTGAAAACCCTGGTTTAGGGGCAATTTTGATCCCTTTGTAAACAATGCAAATTTAGGTGCCATTGCTCAGAACGAGCACTTAGCACCTTAATTTCCATTGTTTACCAAGAAAAATGATTTAACGCTTGTAAAGACTTTATGGCGAAGTGATTAACATCGTAAAAAAAAAGACAACATTTAGTTACAACCGTTTCACGCCAAGCCCTCGATTTTACTACATGTATTTCAGCATGGCCGCGAATGTTTTTGGCCTTCTATCGATAGCAAACTTGAAACGTAAACATCTTCGGGATTGGAAGAAACAAAGTAGCACTGGCAACACTCTTATCAATCGCCTCAATTTATTGTGGACAAAGTTGCAAAGTTGACAATAACCAAGAACAATACTAAGATTCCGACCAGCCACCGTTGATCGGTATAATCTTTGTATAAACCGTTCCCGCTTGCAGACACATTATGATGCATCTACAACTGACGACCTTTTTTGAAAACATTTTGAAAAATGGCAAAAACGGTCATTATGAATAGTTTATCCTATTTTAACTATGATGTAAACTTTAATCAATATTTCTACCTTCTTTTAAAGAAAGTTTCTATATTATTTCCCTATATCTTTTCAACGTCGTGTGCTGCAGATTTGTTGTATGCGGATATGCTTACTTGAGTTTCAGATTTGTTGTATTCGGATATGGTTACTTGAGTTTCAGATTTGTTGTATGCGGATATGGTTACTTGAGTTTCAGATTTGTTGTATTCGGATATGCTTACTTGAGTTTCAGATTTGTTGTATTCGGATATGGTTACTTGAGTTTCAGATTTGTTGTATGCGGATATGGTTACTTGAGTTTCAGATTTGTTGTATTCGGATATGGTTATTTGAGTTACAGATTTGTTGTATTCGGATATGGTTACTTGAGTTTCAGATTTGTTGTATGCGGATATGGTTACTTTAGTTACAGATTTGTTGTATTCGGATATGGTTATTTGAGTTTCAGATTTGTTTTATTCGGATATGGTTACTTTAGTTACAGATTTGTTGTATTCGGATATGGTTACTTGAGTTTCAGATTTGTTTTATTCGGATATGGTTACTTGAGTTTCAGAGTTTCAGATTTGTTGTATTCGGATATGGTTACTTGAGTTTCAAATTTGTTGTATGCGGATATGGTTATTTGAGTTTCAGATTTGTTGTATTCGGATATGGTTACTTGAGTTTCAGATTTGTTGTATTCGGATATGGTTACTTGAGTTTCAGATTTGTTGTATTCGGATATGGTTACTTGAGTTTCAGATTTGTTGTATGCGGATATGGTTACTTGAGTTTCAGATTTGTTGTATTCGGATATGGTTACTTGAGTTTCAGATTTGTTGTATTCGGATATGGTTACTTGAGTTTCAGATTTGCTGTATGCGGATATGGTTACTTTAGTTACAGATTTGTTGTATTCGGATATGGTTAATTGAGTTTCAGATTTGTTGTATTCGGATATGGTTACTTGAGTTTCAGATTTGCTGAATGCGGATATGGTTACTTTAGTTGCAGATTTGCTGTATTCGGATATGGTTACTTGAGTTTCAGATTTGTTGTATTTGGATATCAGATTTGTTTTTATTCGGATATGGTTACTTGAGTTTCAGATTTGCTGTATGCGGATATGGTTACTTTAGTTACAGATTTGTTGTATTCGGATATGGTTAATTGAGTTTCAGATTTGTTGTATTCGGATATGGTTACTTGAGTTTCAGATTTGCTGAATGCGGATATGGTTACTTTAGTTGCAGATTTGCTGTATTCGGATATGGTTACTTGAGTTTCAGATTTGTTGTATTTGGATATCAGATTTGTTTTTATTCGGATATGGTTACTTGAGTTTCAGATTTGTTGTATTCGGATATGGTTACTTGAGTTTCAGATTTGTTAATATTCGGATATGGTTACTTGAGTTTCAGATTGGTTGTATTCGGATATGGTTACTTGAGTTTCAGATTTGTTGTATGCGGATATGGTTATTTGAGTTTCAGATTGGTTGTATTCGGATATGGTTACTTGACTTTCAGATTTGTTGTATGCGGATATGGTTATTTGAGTTTCAGATGTGTTGTATTCGGATATGGTTACTTGAGTTTCAGAATTGTTGTATTCGGATATGGTTACTTGAGTTTCAGATTTGTTGTATTCGGATATGGTTACTTGAGTTTAAGATTTGTTATATTCGGATATGGTTACTTGAGTTTCAGATTTATTGTATTCGGATATGGTTCCTTGAGTTTCAGATTTGTTGTATTCGGATATGGTTACTTGAGTTTCAGATTTGTTGTATTCGGATATGGTTACTTGAGTTTCAGATTTGTTGTATTCGGATATGGTTACTTAAGTTACAGAACTGTTGCATTCGGATATGGTTACTTGAGTTTCAGATTGGTTGTATTCGGATATGGTTACTTTAGTTACAGAACTGTTGTATTCGGATATGGTTATTTGAGTTTCAGATTTGTTGTATCGGATATGGTTACTTTAGTTACAGAACTGTTGTATTCGGATATGGTTACTTTAGTTACAGAACTGTTGTATTCGGATATGGTTACTTTAGTTACAGAACTGTTGTATGCGGATATGGTTACTTTAGTTACAGAACTGTTGTATGCGGATATGGTAACTTTAGTTACAGAACTGTTGTATTCGGATATGATTACACTTTAGTTACATAACTGTTGTATGCGGATATGGTAGCTTGAGTTTCAGATTTGTTGTATTCGGATATGGTTACTTTAGTAACAGAACTGTTGTATTCGGATATGGTTACTTTAGTTACAGAACTGTTGTATTCGGATATGGTTACTTTAGTTACAGAACTGTTGTATTCGGATATGGTTACTTTAGTTACAGAACTGTTGTATTCGGATATGGTTACTTTAGTTACAGAACTGTTGTATTCGGATATGGTTACTTTAGTTTCAGATTTGTTGTATTCGGCTATGGTTACTTTAGTTTCAGATTTGGGATACGGCAGGTGCTGAGAGGTATCGAACCTTGACCCGGAACTATTACAGAAATACTCACGCTCTGTTGCTCGTTTACAGTTTGGAGAACCCGGCCTCTCTACATTATCTCGCTAAATGGTTGGAAGAGGCCAACGATGCCTCACCAGAGGGTATGTCAGACCTCTAGATAAGGGGCGTTTTGCATATTTCAAACTCCTTATTTGACACCCTAACCCTATGTTGTTGGTACTCAAAATAATCGTCTCAATGGATTTGCTTTAATAATAAGAGAGTACTTGTGGGGAAAAGAGCTGAATACCCCTCCTTGTCTGGATCTCTATATGTTGAACTCAACCCTTTCCCGCATACAACAACTCTGCAGCAGACGACTTTGAAAACGTCTTGGCAAAAATATGAAAACAATCTGCGAATGAGATACCATAATTGGGTAGAGTTGAAAACAATGTGGCAAAAAAAGAAATTGTTCATTATGAATTATGAAAATGATTTGTTTGCAACAATGTTCCCAGAGGACGTGCACAGCAGAGGCTTCAGAAAGCGTCCTTATCTGGAAAAGGGTTAACAGGAATCAGCCCTGGCCAAGTGCTAAGCGTAGGGGATTTTGTGCCGTTCGTCACGCGTTTGGTTGTCATGTTTGGAGTGACCTTGGGCAACGCACATTTCCTAGCTTGGTACTGGTTTGTCACCATTGTATCATGAATAAGTTCTCTTTCGTCGCAATATGACTGAAATACCAAAGAAACACATTACGTTTTCTAAACACCAAGTGACAAAAATAAATTGAAATACTTTTGAAACGGCATTAATCTCCCATCATTGAATCAATGGATCAGTGCAATATACCTTTGGCTCAGTTTTTATGAGCGGTGCTCTGGGAAATATACACTGTAGCATAATTTTACACGACCAGCGCATCAAAGAAATTTGCTCTAAAAGGCCAATATCTTTAAAAAGTTTTTTGAACAGATCTATGGATTATCTGCGAGAACCTGTTGAGACCCAGAGCAGACCGCGCGGATGCGCTTGCTGAACTACACTGGTCGCAAATGGCTTAAGGTTGGATTCAATAGGGCGCCGTTGCTGTGTGCATTTGTCTTCCGTCGTAGCTAATAAACCAATCTCATTATAATCAGACTAATATACCTCGGTCTGTGTATATAAAACCTGACGACACCGAATAAAAGTCCGTCGTGAATTGACCACAATCAAGTATATATTCATGAACACGTGTTAGTTTTTTTCTGCCAAATGAAATCGCACGACACAACCAACGATAGGTTAGATTGCTATCAACATGATTGCTATACAATCCGAACACTCGACCATCACCGCTTCTTTATTCAAACGGATTATCTCCCCTGTTGATTCTTTACGGTTTTGTAAGTGACAATTTGAATGGCTAATGCAAAAAAGAAACAATCTGAGATGTTCTGTAATATATAGGTACTCATCAGATATTGAAGCAATGTCTAGGTCTGGTTTTTACACTCATGATTATTTTTCAGCTTTAGCCTTTCTGGTAGGAAACAAGCAAGATTTGGAACGATCTGTACCAGAAGACAGTGTTGTAGATTTCGCAGAAGCCCATGGTTTAGAAGGGATATTCGACGTATCAGCAAAGACAGGTGCGTACATATACTTTTTTTTTTAAAACAAGCTGGTAACTATGTTAAACCGTTCACATATGAGACACGGTGGTCAAGTGGTTACCACGCTGGACTGTCAAGCTAAAGGTTTGTTGTTCATACATGTAATCCCGTATCGAGTACTGGAAATTTCTGATGTGCTTTAAGTGTCTCCAACTCAACCAGAGGTAACGGACTGGTCTTGTTTTTGTTTTTTTTAAATCACTTTTATCAGTGCTTCCACTGAACTCGTAAATGAAGTGGTCTTTTCTGTTAGAACTCGGGTATCGCATCCGGACTTCCTAGTTTGTTACACTATGTCCTTACACTATAATGTACACTATCTAAACCGGTTATTAGAAGCTATAAAGTGTTAACTCCATCAGAGTAATTGTTACAAATAAAGGGACGAACACAGATTGGATCTACGCCGATATCGAACTAAATTGTCTTCTTGTTATGTATTTTGTGTCGGTCATGGTACTTCACTTGATACTTTAATAATGAGGGATTTTCCCTCTTGGCGCTCAAAGTTGTGAGGTTACAAGTGATTTTCAGGTGTCAAAAAAAATTGAGAACGAGCACTGGTAACTTACCCAGAAAAGGCGTGATATGACTTGTTGAATCGGCGTAAAACAACATACGAGCGAAAGAAAGTCACTAAAGATTTAATGGGAGATATCCTGCTGCCGCGACTTTGTTTGTCGCAAATGGTACAAGGTTGTTTTTTAAAAAGGCGTACACTAATTATGACATCAAAACAACGAAACGCTGAGAAGGTAGTCGATGGGTATTCAAATTTACACAATTCTAAGTGTGTATACGGCTCCAAAACTATAAATCTACATACTATTGTCAGACTTTGCGCAAAAGAATTTGAATGGTCAGAATCGAATTGATTCTACAAGTTAACTCTTTCAGCGCCAAAGGCAATATTGAGCTTTTTGCAAACAATACTGATTCAGCTGAGCTGTCTCACCTGAAATCAGCATTGTTTGCCTTGTAGTTATTCAAACATTACGAAACCCTTATAACATATGAAATAGAGTCGCCCGAATTTGAACTTGGAAGAGTCTACTTTAAACAATTCGGCGCTGAAAGAGTTAACCAATGAGAAGTCTTATTTGGAGAACAGAGTTCATTTCTGACCAAAGAGTATTTTTAGAATGTTGTAGTTTCAGGCCCTGTCGGCTGTGAACTAAGTCTATTTGCTAATTATGACGTAATTGTTGACGTCATTTGACTTCCTTGCGTTAACCCTTTCCATCATACGACAATTCTGCAGCAGACGATTTTGAACGTATTTTGTCAACACATAGAAAATCTCCATAATTGAATGGATAACCTATGACAATAAGTGGAAAACATTGTGGCAAAAGGAGAAATTGCACGTTTCGTCTATATGAGGGAAAGGGTTAAACGTTACTCTACAGATTTAAATTCTGTTAACAAAATGAAAAATATATTGTGGGGGTCGCATTATCACGGACTGTCCGGTGTCAGATAAATGATCAGTATTGCTTTTATCTTATCCCGGAATATAACCGGAATATTGCTTTAAGGTGGAATAAACACCACACAGAAACACAACAAAACTAAACTAATAACATCAAATATATAAACAGCCCAGAAATAATGACGGTAATGTTAACGTTTCAGAAAATTTGGACAAAAACTAACATAATAAGACCATGTTACTAGAAACAGTCTCTCAAAATGGTTCAAATTATACTATTATAATAATAATATTTTATATAATATCACAGACAGATGATATTTAAAGTAACACGGTCTTTTGTGGGTTTTGTCCATTTGTTCTCCAAAACAAAAACATTGCCCTCATTCTTATAGAATATAAACCATAAAGAGAGTCTATTTATAGTAACACGGTCTTATGTGGGATTTGTCCAATTTTACTACAAAATCATAACCCTCATTATTATTATAGTATATGAACCATATAGAGAGTATTTGTAGTAACAGGGTCTCGTGTGGGCTTTTTCCACTTTTTAACTTAAACGAAAACGCCTGCGATTTGCTGTACCAATTCTCCAAATGCTTCAAGTATAAATAAATAGAAATCAAGATACCTTCAAAACCATTCGCGGAGGCGTAGAATATTGTTTTGTTCTAAGTGTCTGGAAAATGCATCAATGGCTGTTTTTATAATCTATTTTCAGGTCAAGGACTCAATCAGGCGTTAGGAATGGTGGGCAAAAAGCTAGTTAATGCATTTAAATTATCGAGGTTGTCTGATTCAATTTTCGACAATGACACTATCAACAGCCATGTCAGAAATAAACACAAAGACGACGGTTTCTGTTCCTGTTTGATATGAAAATCGTCTCCCACGTCTATCACGTCTTAACCATTTTCCAAGTGAAACACATGTATAGAAGACGACTTTAAATACATCTTATTCGAAATTTGAGACTCCTACAAATGTATATATAAACACTAGTTAAACGTGTTGTTGCAAAAGGTGAACGTGCTCATTATGAACATTTTGATATGTTGTTAATCTCTGATTTATTTCCCTCTCTATATCTGTCATTTCTATATTGTTTTCATCGTTACCCTTTTTATTGTTCTCTCATCATGAGTTGAATTATATTGTACAGCTGTTAAGTATGTAGTATGTACATGCTCAGCATCAAATAAAATATTGTTTTTTATATTGCATTTTTGCACTGTTTTAAAAAGAAGTCCACATGCGATGCGTCAAGATCGGTATTCATGTAGGAAAGTGTCATCCTAACTTCTTATCCCTGATGTGGTCCGTTCCGCGAGAAAACCAATATTATGGCATTTGCGTAATGTATCGACCCGGATCAGCCTGCGCAATCCGCGCAGACTAATCCGGTAGACACATTCCGTCTCAGGGGAATAGAGATATAGATACACGACTCCTGAAACAAATCCACAGGAGGCGAAAAGTGTCTGTCCGGGTTATCCTGCACGGCATGCTTAGGCTGATCCGGTCGATACTTTACGCAGAGTTTACAATTTGGGTTTTCTCGCGGGACGGCTCATACAATTATATCAGAATTAACTTCTGAGAAAACGCCTGAGAATAAAATAAAACTTCTGGATAATTGAAAGTATTATTTTGTTTTGACCCATTTGCCGCATACATAACTCTGCAGTAGACGACTTTGAAATGATTTAGGCAAAGGTGTAGAACATCCTATGAAAGAAAAATAACTACTGACAAAATACACCTTGAAAACACTGTAGCAAAAGGAATGATGTTATCAAAAGTCGTCTGCTGCAGACGCTTCAGAAAGCGTGCGCATGCTGAAACATGTGTATATTTCAAGAGTTTCAAACATTGTTTTAAAAGAGAAGTTGCTGTAATAAGGGCTTATTCCATCGTTTACAGTTGTTGATACATCACCCAAACAATAATCCCCTTGATATTGTTTTAAATTTGAAAATCTTAAATGTACAAATAATGTAAATCAATACAATACATTTTTATTACATTCATGCACAACATACTCATTTAACGAGAAGCAAAAACAGAATAAATTATGAATATTTACTAATTGTTCAGATAATATATACAATGACAATATCAAATGAGATTGAACCTGAAGATAGTGATCAGATTTTTGCCATGTATATGTTTACCTATATGATGTATTGGTTTTTATACTTTTTAAGGGCTAGTATGCCTTTAAATGTATACGTATGTAAAGTTGCTTTCTTTATTTCTTTGTAATGCATTCTTTGATAATTTCACTTACCCACAAATACTCATGTATATACTTTATGCAGTCTGATATCGGTTTACACCACACATTCATATCGATCAATTTACGTCAATAGCATACCCGTGTTAAAATAACAGAGGACAGTTTATGAAAATCAATATTATATCTCCGCGTTCAATAGATACATGTACTACAGTGAACCAATGATAACTCGAACATGAGATAATTCGAATACATCGCTCAACTCGAATTAATTTAGGAATGGAGGATAGTCTTTTTTTATATTTACTTTTATCAATTGGCTTGCTTTTCGTTTCAAATATTTAAATGTAAACGAATTACGATGCTAAAAATACATAAATTAATTCCGCATTAATCGAGAGATCGATCAAACGAACACGACGACGAAAATTCGCTTTCAAGTTATCGCGAGGCATTTATATTAACACTTTCCGACACACTATGAATATACACTAGACGACTTTGAAAACCTCTAGGCAAAAGTCATCTGTATTAACACATTCAAACAAACTGTAAAAATGCAGCAGGCAACTTTGAAAACTTCTAGGCAAAAGTCATCTGTAGAAAAATCATCTGTATTAAAACTTTCCCACAAACTGTAAACTTGCAGCTTATAACGTTGAAAACTTCTAGGCAAAAATCATCTGTATTAAAACATAACCACAAACTGTGAAATTGCAGCATATAACGTTGAAAACTTCTAGGCAAAAATCATCTGTATTAAAACTTTCCCACAAACTGTAAAATTGCAGCATATGACGTTGAAAACTTCTAGGCAAACGTCATCTGTATTAAAACTTTCCCACAAACTGTAAAATTGCAGCAGATGACGTTGAAAACTTCTAGGCAAAAGTCATCTGTATTAAAACTTTCACACAATCTGTAAAATTGCAGCATATGACGTTGAAAACTTCTAGGCAAAAGTCATCTGTATTAAAACTTTCCCACAAGCTGTAAAATTGCAGCATATAACGTTGAAAACTTCTAGGCAAAAGTCATCTGTATTAAAACTTTCCCACAAACTGTAAAATTGCAGCATATGACGTTGAAAACTTCTAGGCAAAAATCATCTGTATTAAAACTTCCCCACAAGCTGTAAAAATGCAGCAGGCGACTTTGAAAACTTCTAGGCAAAAGTCATCTGTAGGCAAAAATCATCTGTATTAAAACTTTCCCACAAACTGTAAAATTGCAGCATATAACGTTGAAAACTTCTAGGCAAAAATCATCTGTATTAAAACTTTCCCACAAACTGTAAAATTGCAGCATATGACGTTGAAAACTTCTAGGCAAACGTCATCTGTATTAAAACTTTCCCACAAACTGTAAAATTGCAGCAGATGACGTTGAAAACTTCTAGGCAAAAGTCATCTGTATTAAAACTTTAACACAAGCTGTAAATTGCAGCATATGACGTTGAAAACTTCTAGGCAAAAGTCATCTGTATTAAAACTTTCCCACAAACTGTAAAATTGCAGCATATAACGTTGAAAACTTCTAGGCAAAAATCATCTGTATTAAAACTTTCCCACAAACTGTAAAATTGCAGCATATGACGTTGAAAACTTCTAGGCAAATGTCATCTGTATTAAAACTTTCCCACAAACTGTTAAATTGCAGCAGATGACGTTGAAAACTTCTAGGCAAAAGTCATCTGTATTAAAACTTAAACACAAGCTGTAAAATTGCAGCATATTACGTTGAAAACTTCTAGGCAAAAGTCATCTGTATTAAAACTTTCCCACAAGCTGTAAAATTGCAGCATATAACGTTGAAAACTTCTAGGCAAAAGTCATCTGTATT
Source organism: Serripes groenlandicus (assembly GCA_031761405.1). Lineage (NCBI taxonomy): Eukaryota > Metazoa > Mollusca > Bivalvia > Cardiida > Cardiidae > Serripes > Serripes groenlandicus. The sequence continues at coordinate 10,825,359 of JASEVX010000010.1, forward strand.
AAAACTTTCCCACAAACTGTAAAATTGCAGCATATGACGTTGAAAACTTCTAGGCAAAAATCATCTGTAGGCAAAAATCATCTGTATTAAAATTTTCCCACAAACTGTAAAATTACAGCATATAACGTTGAAAACTTCTAGGCAAAAATCGTCTGTATTAAAACTTTCCCACAAACTGTAAAATTGCAGCATATGACGTTGAAAACTTCTAGGCAAACGTCATCTGTATTAAAACTTTCCCACAAACTGTTAAACTGCAGCAGATGACGTTGAAAACTTCTAGGCAAAAGTCATCTGTATTAAAACTTTAACACAAGCTGTAAAATTGCAGCATATGACGTTGAAAACTTCTAGGCAAAAGTCATCTGTATTAAAACTTTCCCACAAGCTGTAAAATTGCAGCATATAACGTTGAAAACTTCTAGACAAAAGTCATCTGTATTAAAACTTTCCCACAAACTGTAAAATTGCAGCATATGACGTTGAAAACTTCTAGGCAAAAATCATCTGTAGGCAAAAATCATCTGTATTAAAACTTTCCCACAAACTGTAAAATTGCAGCATATAACATTGAAAACTTCTAGGCAAAAATCATCTGTATTAAAACTTTCCCACAAACTGTAAAATTGCAGCATATGACGTTGAAAACTTCTAGGCAAACGTCATCTGTATTAAAACTTTCCCACAAACTGTAAAATTGCAGCAGATGACGTTGAAAACTTCTAGGCAAAAGTCATCTGTATTAAAACTTTAACACAAGCTGTAAAATTGCAGCATATGACGTTGAAAACCTCTAGGCAAAAGTCATCTGTATTAAAACTTTCCCACAAGCTGTAAAATTGCAGCATATAACGTTGAAAACTTCTAGGCAAAAGTCATCTGTATTAAAACTTTCCCACAAACTGTAAAATTGCAGCATATGACGTTGAAAACTTCTAGGCAAAAATCATCTGTAGGCAAAAATCATCTGTATTAAAACTTTCCCACAAACTGTAAAATTACAGCATATAACGTTGAAAACTTCTAGGCAAAAATCATCTGTATTAAAACTTTCCCACAAACTGTAAAATTGCAGCATATGACGTTGAAAACTTCTAGGCAAACGTCATCTGTATTAAAACTTTCCCACAAACTGTTAAATTGCAGCAGATGACGTTGAAAACTTCTAGGCAAAAGTCATCTGTATTAAAACTTTAACACAAGCTGTAAAATTGCAGCATATGACGTTGAAAACTTCTAGGCAAAAGTCATCTGTATTAAAACTTTCCCACAAGCTGTAAAATTGCAGCATATAACGTTGAAAACTTCTAGACAAAAGTCATCTGTATTAAAACTTTCCCACAAACTGTAAAATTGCAGCATATGACGTTGAAAACTTCTAGGCAAAAATCATCTGTAGGCAAAAATCATCTGTATTAAAACTTTCCCACAAACTGTAAAATTGCAGCATATAACATTGAAAACTTCTAGGCAAAAATCATCTGTATTAAAACTTTCCCACAAACTGTAAAATTGCAGCATATGACGTTGAAAACTTCTAGGCAAACGTCATCTGTATTAAAACTTTCCCACAAACTGTAAAATTGCAGCAGATGACGTTGAAAACTTCTAGGCAAAAGTCATCTGTATTAAAACTTTAACACAAGCTGTAAAATTGCAGCATATGACGTTGAAAACCTCTAGGCAAAAGTCATCTGTATTAAAACTTTCCCACAAGCTGTAAAATTGCAGCATATAACGTTGAAAACTTCTAGGCAAAAGTCATCTGTATTAAAACTTTCCCACAAACTGTAAAATTGCAGCATATGACGTTGAAAACTTCTTGGCAAAAATCATCTGTATTAAAACTTTCCCACAAGCTGTAAAAATGCAGCAGGCGACTTTGAAAACTTCTAGGCAAAAGTCATCTGTAGGCAAAAATCATCTGTATTAAAATGTTTCCCACAAACTGTAAACTTGCAGCTTATAACGTTGAAAACTTCTAGGCAAAAATCATCTGTATTAAAACATTCCCACAAGCTGTAAAATTGCAGCATATAACGTTGAAAACTTCTAGGCAAAAGTCATCTGTATTAAAACTTTCCCACAAACTGTAAAATTGCAGCATATGACGTTGAAAACTTCTTGGCAAAAATCATCTGTATTAAAACTTTCCCACAAGCTGTAAAAATGCAGCAGGCGACTTCAAAACTTCTAGGCAAAAGTCATTTGTAGGCAAAAATCATCTGTATTAAAACTTTCCCACAAACTGTAAACTTGCAGCTTATAACGTTGAAAACTTCTAGGCAAAAATCATCTGTATTAAAACATTCCCACAAACTGTAAAATCGCCGCATATAACGTTGAAAACTTCTAGGCAAAGTCATCTGTATTAAAACTTTCCCACAAACTGTAAAATTGCAGCATATGACGTTGAAAACTTCTAGGCAAACGTCATCTGTATTAAAACTTTCCCACAAACTGTAAAATTGCAGCAGATGACGTTGAAAACTTCTAGGCAAAAGTCATCTGTATTAAAACTTTCCCACAAACTGTAAAATTGCAGCATATGACGTTGAAAACTTCTAGGCAAAAATCATCTGTAGGCAAAAATCATCTGTATTAAAACTTTCCCACAAACTGTAAAATTACAGCATATAACGTTGAAAACTTCTAGGCAAAAATCATCTGTATTAAAACTTTCCCACAAACTGTAAAATTGCAGCATATGACGTTGAAAACTTCTAGGCAAACGTCATCTGTATTAAAACTTTCCCACAAACTGTTAAATTGCAGCAGATGACGTTGAAAACTTCTAGGCAAAAGTCATCTGTATTAAAACTTTAACACAAGCTGTAAAATTGCAGCATATGACGTTGAAAACTTCTAGGCAAAAGTCATCTGTATTAAAACTTTCCCACAAGCTGTAAAATTGCAGCATATAACGTTGAAAACTTCTAGACAAAAGTCATCTGTATTAAAACTTTCCCACAAACTGTAAAATTGCAGCATATGACGTTGAAAACTTCTAGGCAAAAATCATCTGTAGGCAAAAATCATCTGTATTAAAACTTTCCCACAAACTGTAAAATTGCAGCATATAACATTGAAAACTTCTAGGCAAAAATCATCTGTATTAAAACTTTCCCACAAACTGTAAAATTGCAGCATATGACGTTGAAAACTTCTAGGCAAACGTCATCTGTATTAAAACTTTCCCACAAACTGTAAAATTGCAGCAGATGACGTTGAAAACTTCTAGGCAAAAGTCATCTGTATTAAAACTTTAACACAAGCTGTAAAATTGCAGCATATGACGTTGAAAACCTCTAGGCAAAAGTCATCTGTATTAAAACTTTCCCACAAGCTGTAAAATTGCAGCATATAACGTTGAAAACTTCTAGGCAAAAGTCATCTGTATTAAAACTTTCCCACAAACTGTAAAATTGCAGCATATGACGTTGAAAACTTCTTGGCAAAAATCATCTGTATTAAAACTTTCCCACAAGCTGTAAAAATGCAGCAGGCGACTTTGAAAACTTCTAGGCAAAAGTCATCTGTAGGCAAAAATCATCTGTATTAAAATGTTTCCCACAAACTGTAAACTTGCAGCTTATAACGTTGAAAACTTCTAGGCAAAAATCATCTGTATTAAAACATTCCCACAAGCTGTAAAATTGCAGCATATAACGTTGAAAACTTCTAGGCAAAAGTCATCTGTATTAAAACTTTCCCACAAACTGTAAAATTGCAGCATATGACGTTGAAAACTTCTTGGCAAAAATCATCTGTATTAAAACTTTCCCACAAGCTGTAAAAATGCAGCAGGCGACTTCGAAACTTCTAGGCAAAAGTCATTTGTAGGCAAAAATCATCTGTATTAAAACTTTCCCACAAACTGTAAACTTGCAGCTTATAACGTTGAAAACTTCTAGGCAAAAATCATCTGTATTAAAACATTCCCACAAACTGTAAAATCGCCGCATATAACGTTGAAAACTTCTAGGCAAAGTCATCTGTATTAAAACTTTCCCACAAACTGTAAAATTGCAGCATATGACGTTGAAAACTTCTAGGCAAACGTCATCTGTATTAAAACTTTCCCACAAACTGTAAAATTGCAGCAGATGACGTTGAAAACTTCTAGGCAAAAGTCATCTGTATTAAAACTTTCACACAAGCTGTAAAATTGCAGCATATGACGTTGAAAACTTCTAGGCAAAAGTCATCTGTATTAAAACTTTCCCACAAGCTGTAAAAATGCAGCAGGCGACTTTGAAAACTTCTAGGCAAAAGTCCTCTGTAGGCAAAAATCATCTGTATTAAAACTTTCCCACAAACTGTAAACTTGCAGCTTATAACGTTGAAAACTTCTAGGCAAACATCATCTGTATTAAAACTTTCCCACAATCTGTAAAATTGCAGCATATAACGTTGAAAACTTCTAGGCAAAAGTCATCTGTATTAAAACTTTCCCACAAACTGTAAAATTGCAGCATATGACGTTGAAAACTTCTAGGCAAAAATCATCTGTATTAAAACTTTCGCACAACCTGTGAAAATGCAGCAGGCGACTTTGAAAACTTCTAGGCAAAAGTCATCTGTAGGCAAAAATCATCTGTATTAAAACTTTGCCACAAACTGTACACTTGCAGCTTATAACGTTGAAAACTTCTAGTCAAAAATCATCTGTATTAAAACATTCCAACAAACTGTAAAATTGCAGCATATAACGTTGAAAACTTCTAGGCAAAAGTCATCTGTATTAAAACTTTCCCACAAACTGTAAAATTGCAGCATATAACGTTGAAAACTTCTAGGCAAAAATCATCTGTATTAAAACTTTCCCACAAACTATAAAATTGCAGCATATGACGTTGAAAACTTCTAGGCAAACGTCATCTGTATTAAAACTTTCCCACAAGCTGTAAAATTGCAGCATATATCGTTGAAAACTTCTAGGCAAAAGTCATCTGTATTAAAACTTTCCCACAAACTGTAAAATTGCAGCATATGACGTTGAAAACTTCTAGGCAAAAAAATCATCTGTATTAAAACTTTCACACAAGCTGTAAAAATGCAGCAGGCAACTTTGAAAACTTCTAGGCAAAAGTCATCTGTAGGCAAAAATCATCTGTATTAAAACTTTCCCACAAACTGTAAACTTGCAGCTTATAACGTTGAAAACTTCTAGGCAAACATCATCTGTATTAAAACTTTCCCACAAACTGTAAAATTGCAGCATATAACGTTGAAAACTTCTAGGCAAAAGTCATCTGTATTAAAACTTTCCCACAAACTGTAAAATTGCAGCATATGACGTTGAAAACTTCTAGGCAAACGTCATCTTTATTAAAACTTTCCCACAAACTGTAAAATTGCAGCAGATGACGTTGAAAACTTCTAGGCAAAAGTCATCTGTATTAAAACTTTCCCACAAGCTGTAAAATTGCAGCATGTAAAATTGCAGGATATAACGTTGAAAACTTCTAGGCAAAAATCATCTGTATTAAAACTTTAACACAAGCTGTAAAATTGCAGCATATGACGTTGAAAACTTCTAGGCAAAAGTCATCTGTATTAAAACTTTCCCACAAGCTGTAAAATTGCAGGATATAGCGTTGAAAACTTCTAGGCAAAAATCATCTGTATTAAAACTTTCACACAAGCTGTAAAATTGCAGCATATGACGTTGAAAACTTCTAGGCAAAAGTCATCTGTATTAAAACTTTCCCACAAGCTGTAAAATTGCAGGATATAACGTTGAAAACTTCTAGGCAAAAGTCATCTGTATTAAAACTTTCCCACAAACTGTAAAATTGCAGCATATGACGTTGAAAACTTCTTGGCAAAAATCATCTGTATTAAAACTTTCCCACAAGCTGTAAAAATGCAGCAGGCGACTTTGAAAACTTCTAGGCAAAAGTCATCTGTAGGCAAAAATCATCTGTATTAAAATGTTTCCCACAAACTGTAAACTTGCAGCTTATAACGTTGAAAACTTCTAGGCAAAAATCATCTGTATTAAAACATTCCCACAAGCTGTAAAATTGCAGCATATAACGTTGAAAACTTCTAGGCAAAAGTCATCTGTATTAAAACTTTCCCACAAACTGTAAAATTGCAGCATATGACGTTGAAAACTTCTTGGCAAAAATCATCTGTATTAAAACTTTCCCACAAGCTGTAAAAATGCAGCAGGCGACTTCGAAACTTCTAGGCAAAAGTCATTTGTAGGCAAAAATCATCTGTATTAAAACTTTCCCACAAACTGTAAACTTGCAGCTTATAACGTTGAAAACTTCTAGGCAAAAATCATCTGTATTAAAACATTCCCACAAACTGTAAAATCGCCGCATATAACGTTGAAAACTTCTAGGCAAAGTCATCTGTATTAAAACTTTCCCACAAACTGTAAAATTGCAGCATATGACGTTGAAAACTTCTAGGCAAACGTCATCTGTATTAAAACTTTCCCACAAACTGTAAAATTGCAGCAGATGACGTTGAAAACTTCTAGGCAAAAGTCATCTGTATTAAAACTTTCACACAAGCTGTAAAATTGCAGCATATGACGTTGAAAACTTCTAGGCAAAAGTCATCTGTATTAAAACTTTCCCACAAGCTGTAAAAATGCAGCAGGCGACTTTGAAAACTTCTAGGCAAAAGTCCTCTGTAGGCAAAAATCATCTGTATTAAAACTTTCCCACAAACTGTAAACTTGCAGCTTATAACGTTGAAAACTTCTAGGCAAACATCATCTGTATTAAAACTTTCCCACAATCTGTAAAATTGCAGCATATAACGTTGAAAACTTCTAGGCAAAAGTCATCTGTATTAAAACTTTCCCACAAACTGTAAAATTGCAGCATATGACGTTGAAAACTTCTAGGCAAAAATCATCTGTATTAAAACTTTCGCACAACCTGTGAAAATGCAGCAGGCGACTTTGAAAACTTCTAGGCAAAAGTCATCTGTAGGCAAAAATCATCTGTATTAAAACTTTGCCACAAACTGTACACTTGCAGCTTATAACGTTGAAAACTTCTAGTCAAAAATCATCTGTATTAAAACATTCCAACAAACTGTAAAATTGCAGCATATAACGTTGAAAACTTCTAGGCAAAAGTCATCTGTATTAAAACTTTCCCACAAACTGTAAAATTGCAGCATATAACGTTGAAAACTTCTAGGCAAAAATCATCTGTATTAAAACTTTCCCACAAACTATAAAATTGCAGCATATGACGTTGAAAACTTCTAGGCAAACGTCATCTGTATTAAAACTTTCCCACAAGCTGTAAAATTGCAGCATATATCGTTGAAAACTTCTAGGCAAAAGTCATCTGTATTAAAACTTTCCCACAAACTGTAAAATTGCAGCATATGACGTTGAAAACTTCTAGGCAAAAAAATCATCTGTATTAAAACTTTCACACAAGCTGTAAAAATGCAGCAGGCAACTTTGAAAACTTCTAGGCAAAAGTCATCTGTAGGCAAAAATCATCTGTATTAAAACTTTCCCACAAACTGTAAACTTGCAGCTTATAACGTTGAAAACTTCTAGGCAAACATCATCTGTATTAAAACTTTCCCACAAACTGTAAAATTGCAGCATATAACGTTGAAAACTTCTAGGCAAAAGTCATCTGTATTAAAACTTTCCCACAAACTGTAAAATTGCAGCATATGACGTTGAAAACTTCTAGGCAAACGTCATCTTTATTAAAACTTTCCCACAAACTGTAAAATTGCAGCAGATGACGTTGAAAACTTCTAGGCAAAAGTCATCTGTATTAAAACTTTCCCACAAGCTGTAAAATTGCAGCATGTAAAATTGCAGGATATAACGTTGAAAACTTCTAGGCAAAAATCATCTGTATTAAAACTTTAACACAAGCTGTAAAATTGCAGCATATGACGTTGAAAACTTCTAGGCAAAAGTCATCTGTATTAAAACTTTCCCACAAGCTGTAAAATTGCAGGATATAACGTTGAAAACTTCTAGGCAAAAATCATCTGTATTAAAACTTTCACACAAGCTGTAAAATTGCAGCATATGACGTTGAAAACTTCTAGGCAAAAGTCATCTGTATTAAAACTTTCCCACAAGCTGTAAAATTGCAGGATATAACGTTGAAAACTTCTAGGCAAAAGTCATCTGTATTAAAACTTTCCCACAATCTGTAAAATTGCAGCATATGACGTTGAAAACTTCTAGGCAAAAATCATCTGTATTAAAACTTTCCCACAAACTGTAAAATTGCAGCATATGACGTTGAAAACTTCTAGGCAAAAGTCATCTGTATTAAAACTTTCACACAAACTGTAAAATTGCAGCATATGACGTTGAAAACTTCTAGGCAAAAGTCATCTGTATTAAAACTTTCCCACAAGCTGTAAAATTGCAGCAGGCGACTTTTAAGCAAAGATATGGAGAACCTCTAAAGATTAGGATATCTTTAATGACAGAAGTTGAAAAGATTGTGGCATTTGATAAAACTTCTCATTATGAGCAATTTCTTCTTTTGCCCCAAGGTTTTCAAGAATGGTCTGCTGCAGCTTCGTAAAATGGGTCTACAAATGGGAAAAGGGTTTATAAATGCTCGCGAACATACAATAGGTCTATTCGCGGATTGTCACCCAGTAGATCCAAAGTTAGATATTAAACCCTTTCCCAAAATTGAAACAGACGACTTTGTAAGCATGCATGCAAACATTTGAAACGAACCTCTCTAAGTAGACATTCAGTTATTGATTAGAGTTAAAAACATTGCGGCAAAATGAGAAACTTCTCATGATGAGTGAATTCTTCTTTTGCCACTGTTCTCAACTGCGTCTGCTGCAGATGCGTCAACATTCTTCTATATACGGAAAATGGTTCAGAAAAGTGATAAGTATTAATCGCATTCCACCAACCGGATACTCGTCTATGTTAGAAGGTAACCAGTTGATTGGGAAGAATGCTGTGTGGCTTGTGTGTTAGAGCCAGGAAACGCATGGTTTGCGGAACTCGTCAATCTGATGAAGCCGAAACACATTAGCGATAAACTCCAATCAATCGTTCAAACGAGCAAAATTGCAGCAGCGTTAATTTTATTGTTATCTTATCGTATGGTACAATTACAATATGAATTAACAATATCACAGACAACGCGATTACCTGCTCGATAATTGATTATTGTCCATGATTGTCAAAAGTCATTCGTCTTCATGCGTCAACACTCTTCTATATACGGAAAATGGTTCAAAAAAGTGATAAGTATTAATCGCATTCCACCAACCGGATACTCGTCTATGTTAGATGGTAACCAGTTAATTGGGAAGAATGTTGTGTGGCTGGTGTGCTAGAGCCAGGAAACGCATAGTTTGCGGAACTCGTCACTCTGATAAAGCCGAACAACATTAGCGATAAACTCCAATCAATCGTTCAAACGAGCAAAATTGCAGCAGCGTTAATTTTATTGTTATCTTATCGTATGGTACAATTACAATTTAAATTAACACAATCACAGACAAAGCGATTACCTGCTCGATAATTGATTATTGTCCATGATTGTCAAAAGTCATTCGTCTTCCAGAAATGGTATCGATCTACGTGGGATGAACGTGATGATGCCCGGGAAAACGATATGTTTGGTATTGGCGACCCATTGATAGGGGAACCGGCCGTCGTGATAACAATCCGGTTGAAAATGGCGTTCTTATTACTTGCATTGTACTCTGTACTAAGTACAATCTAATCTTCATCCTCGCTCATACATGTACGTTTACACAGATCCCAGAACTAATATACGTACATGCACGTCCTTTTTGATAGGAAAATTGATAATGCATTAATTAAGAATAATGCAACATATGTGAATAATATTAAACACATGTGTTTTGATAAATGATATTTCGCATTTTAACATGTAAGATATTTGCGTATCAAAATGGCCACCAAGGGAGATACATATTGAATTTCTGTGAATAAGGCTTTGGTTGGGTTGTTGTCCTTTGTAAATATGTCTATTCTTTGTGTGGAATTCACGGACAATCCTAAGTGATATCAAGTAGAGTAACATTGGTGTCACACTAGTGGGGTTACAATTCCAGTTGTTAACAGAAAATGCACGAAAACGTGTGGTCACCTTTTTCTATTAATAAAATATATGTATGTTGATATTAAATATTGCAAATCTGTTGATAATAAATTATCAGCAGTTCATTTCGATAAATTGCGGCGTAAGACAGGGTGGTGAGAACGTGTCCCCTATATCGTGCTCTCTCTTTATAACTGACTTTGAGTTGTTCATAGGCTATTAAAATAATAACAGCATTTGTGTTAACAAAAATCCTTTAGTCAACATTCTTGTAAAAATCTTAAACCACCGTTATGCAGAGGACACAATTCTATTGCCAGATAGCCCAAACAATCTACAGAAATACATAAATTAAATACTTCTACTAATGATAACCGGATAAAAGCAATTAAACAAAGTACACCTTTATGACTGTTGTATTGTGAGCGTGTAAGAATACCACTTTAATAGTGCTTCGTAAGCCTTTGAAGGCTGGCTATTATATATTATTGAATTGCATTGTATTGTGTTGTATGTATAGGTTGCACTTTAAATAATAAAATATCTATATACTTTAATAAAATCTCGCATGCTTAACGTTATTGGAATACTACTACTACTACTACTACTACTACTAATAACCGGATATTAACAATTTAAAGCAAAGTACACCTTTATTGATATTGTATGGTGAGTGTGTAAGATATTCCAGTTTTTAAATCCAAATGAACTTGTAAACTGAAAGGTTCATTAAATGAATTCGGAAGAACAGATAAGTGGCTTAAAGAGGAATATATTTTATATGAAACCCTAAATGAACTAGTTAAAATCATAAAGTCAATATAAACATAAATGGTACAATGACCTCTAAATTTATAACAAAGAAAATACCAAAAGTTTAATCAAGCAAAAATATCTACTGACCTTACATTAAAATTACTGCATTAATTGATTGAAATTCCGAGTAGGTAATCACTTTCTTCCTGTTGAAGAAGGTAGATGGAATAACATGGCTATTTCTAACGGACAGTGTACTCCCTGTAATCAAATGAAATCGGTGATGAAATGCTCTATGACTTGAATTAAACAAGATAAATATTTAAAACAATATTTCTGGACACTTATAACCGTGACTAACTATCAACAACTTATTTCCACAACTTAAAACCAAGAAATCGTCATGGTAGGTCAATTTAAGAAAAGTATTTTTAAGTGCTTCAAAGAAACCAACCACACATTTTAACATTTCAACATATAATATGTTTACAATTTCGAAATACATATTTGCCTTTCAGCTATTAAGGTATTGGACCCTTACCTAAACATAAGGTGCATTATTTAAAAAGGCACCTGTTTCATGACAATTTATGTACATGCAATGCTTATTGTGTACAGTGTATACACTTGATAAACATGCATATGGTTTTCCGGACAATCATATGTGATTCAATAGTACACAATATTAAAATAAGTTTATCGAATATGAAATGTGTTAAACAAAAAATAAGTTACTTTGAAAACCCCAGCAAAGCCTGAAATCAAATATTTTCTACTTTTTGAGCTTGGACATTCAACAAATTACTTTTTACTATAGTGTAAAAATATCGCAGGAATCACCACTAGTATATCATTTCATATTGTTGTGATAGAGCAAGAAAATAAAAGAAATTTATCAGTCCAAGAAACGACAAAATAAAACTATAGGCTATTTCAGCGAATATTCCTTAAAAACGATCACAGAGATACCTAAAGCTAAATGCGACAAAGTTCTCCTGTCCAAAGATGTATCACATCTTTAACTATGTTTAATTATATCAGAGAACCATGATGGTCCTATATCGCTCACCTGATTTAATAGAACTTCAATAGTTTTAATTATATATATACATATACGCATAATGAGTCCTACTCCTGGTGGCCATCAGCAGATCAGTACGACTTGAACAATCTTGGTAGAGTTTCACTCAATGGACATAGGTTCTAAATCATTTCCAAATCAGGCCAGTGCTTTTGTACAAGAAGACTTTTAAAGTTTGCACTCTATATATATTTTATCATATCGGAATCATTTCAACAATCTTCGTAGAGGATCAACCATGGAACATTTGTGCCAAATCATTTTCAAATCAGGCGCGTACTTTTGCGCAATACTATTCTTGACTACACACACACACACACACACACACACCCACCCCCCCCCCCCCCCCCCCCCCGCCCCCACACACACACATATATATATATATAAAAGTATGGATCCTACATTAAGGGGAAATGCCATTTTTCTATAACTTAAGGCGAACTTATTTCTAAGAACTATTTTTGAAAAATTATTAAGGTTATTTAGAGAATCAATTTACTACAGATATACTATTGTTCCTGGCGTCCATCCGTTTGTAAACTGTTTTTTGATAACACGACACAGTTCACAGTTTTCAAACTTGCACATATTGTTCATATTGATGAGAGCTCGGGTACTATAGACGCCATTGATGACCATACGTGATGCAGACCAACTAGCAGACACCAGTGATGACCAGACCGACTACCAGACGATACTGATGGCCAGATCAACTACAATGACCAGATGTGATGAAGACCAACTAGCAGACGCCATTGATGACCAGGTGTGATCCAGACCAACAAGCAGACGCTAGTCAGGACCAGACCTATAACCAGACGCCAGTGTTGACCAATCCAACTAGCAGACGACATTGATGACCAAATGTGATCCAGACCAACTACCAGACGACATTGATGACCAGACCAACTACTAGATGACAATAATGACCAGACTAACTACCAAACGCCATTGATGACCATAATGTGATCAAGACAAACTAGCAGACGACATTGATGACCAGCTGTGATTCAGACCAACTAGGACACGCCAGTGAGGATCAAACCTACTACCAGATGCCAGTGATGACCAGATGTGATCCAGACCAAGTAGCAGTGTTATGATTTGTGTTACAAAGTATTGTATATAATAATGCAGTTAATTGATCAGGTAGTCGTTCATTTCCAGCTTATAAAGAACCCCTTAGTCACTTTTATTATATTCGGTATATTTTCGCCTAAATTGGTAGTTTTGTGGTTTCAAGTTATGATTATTATACCGTTACGTTCAGCGCTGGTATTTGCCAAATGTTCTATACTTTCAAGGGAAGCATTGTTTAGATTAGACAGGAGCAACTCTATGACATTGTAAGTTATATAGCATATTCCCATAAGTGGGTTATGTGTGCAAAATGCTGTGTATAAAGGTATAATAACATTTCAGCACATTTAACATTGATTTATTTCCATAGCTCAGAAGTACGTACTGCAACCAACAGTAGCTATTACTTGTCAATAGCAATAGTGTTATTATTAAGGGCTGCCATTAGTTAGAACATGTACGGCTTCTGTGTTAAAATGTATTATATATAATACTTCAGTTAATATTGTATTCACCTTAAATGTGCAAACTACCGTGTATAATAGTATGATAACATTTCGTGACATTGAAGTATTGATGACCTATGTCACATTGTCATATTTATTTCCACAACACAGAAGCACGTACAACCAGCAACAGCAGCTATCACTTTGTCAATAGTAATGGTGTTCTTTTTAAACGTTGGTTTCGGTTAGTCAATGTACGGCATTTGTGTTACAATATATTATATATTATAATGCAGTTCATTGTTAAAGTAGTCGTTCATTTCCAGATTATAAAGAATCTATACTTTTACTACATAAGACAGTAGCCACTCCTTGACATTTTAATTCATACCGTATGGTATATCGCCTTTAGTGTGCAAAATACCGTCTAAAAAGGTATGATAATATTTCGTGACGTAGTGTTCTTGTTTACTGTTTGCTTCCGTTAGCCAAAGTACGGCCTTTGTGTTACAATATATTGTATATAATAATGCAGTTAATTGTTCAGGTAGTCAATCATTTTCCGATTATAAAGATCCGCTTAGTCACTCCTTGTCATTTTAACTTGTACAGCATTGCCGGTTCGCCTAAAATAAGCAGAATACATGTATACAGTTATAGTAACTTTGTGATATTTAAGTTCATTCCTTTCCTTTCCTGTCTGAGTCAGTTGTCACGGAAGCAAGCAAATCGGGCAACCGTGTTCATAACTTCGCAATAATATTATTATTGTTAAAATTTGCGTTTCGTAAGCAGACGTTATATTTGTGATCTACGATGTGTTGTATATAATAAATAAGATAATGCTTTTTCTAGAAAGTTATTCATTTTCAGATTAAAAAGAATATTTTATATTTAACAACAACCAGTGTTGATTATTATTATTAGTAGTAGTATTATTATTATTCGGTACATTTTCGCCTTAAGTGTTATTTTTGTGGTTTCAAGTTATGATTATTATTCCGTTACGTTCAACGCTAGCATTTGCCAAATTATCTATACTTTCAAACGGAAGCAATGTTTAGGTTAGACAGCAGCCACTCTTTGACATTTCAAATTATACAGCATGTTCGCATAAGTGGTCTGTGTACATGTATGCACGATACCGTGTATAAAGGTATGATAACATTTCATCACATTTAAACATTTATCTATTTCCATAGCACAGAGTTACGTACAGCAACCAACAGTCGCTATTACTTATAACAATAGTGTTGTTATTAAAAGCTGCCTTTAGTTAGACTTTCATACGGAAGCATTTACTACATAAGACAGTAGCAACTCCTTGACATTTTAATTCATACCGTATGGTATATTCGCTTTAAGTGCGCAAAATACCGTCTAAAAAGGTATGAACATATTTCGTGGCGTAGAGTTCTTGTTAAAAGTGTGTTTACGTTAGCCAATGTACGGCCTTTGTGTTACAAAGTATTGTACATAATAATGCAGTTAATTGTTCAGGTAGTCGATCATTTCCAGATTATAAAGAACCCCTTAGACACTTTTGTTATATTCGGTATATTTTCGCCTAAATTGTTAGTTTTGTGGTTTCAATTTATGACAACTATTCCGTTACGTTCAGCGATGGCATTTGCCAAATTATCTATACTTTCAAACGGAAGCAATGTTTAGATTAGACAGAAGCGACTCTATGACATTTTAAGTTATATAGCATGTTCCCATACGTGGGTTATGTGTGGAAGATGCCGTGTATAAAGGTATGATAACATTTCATTACATTTAAACATTGATTTATTTCCGTAGCACAGAAGTACGTACCGCAACCAACAGTAGCTATTACTTGTCAAGTGCGGCTTCTGTGTTACAATGTATCATATTATATATAATCATTTAGTTAATATTGAATTCGCCTTAAATGTGCAAACTACCGTGTACAATGGTATGATAACATTTCGTGATATTGAAATATTGATTACCTATGTCATATTGTCATATTTCTTTCCACAGCACAGAAGCACGTACATTCAGCAACAGTAGCTATCATATTGTCAAAATTGAATCACTACTGCCATATAATGCAAAATAGCATAGCCTAGCGACCATGTTTTCGACTTATTAACATAGCTTGGGGGAATAATTAGTTTAAGAAAGCACCCTAGAAACATTTCTGCAAAGGTATTTAAAAATGAAGATTGTTCAAGTGTTCACTACAGCCATATACAACTCATAAAGTGCTGCTACATGTAAGGACAGAATAGTAACATACAGTAACGTTACAAAGCGCTCTCATACAACATTTGATTATGTAGAGACCTCTTCTTCTACTTTGTTACTGTCTAGGGCTTAGTGCATCGCAGGCAATTGAGGCCATCAAAATGGTAAAAACAACCAATTAGGCATATTTACAAATAAAAATGAAATAAAAAACATCTGTGTTAGTTTAGGCTGTGTATGACTGCAGACGGGACTTAAATCAGTCTACAGACGTGATCTGCGCAAGGTCCGAAGGAAGGGGATTCCAGTCTCTGATAGTTCTAGGAAAAGACTGTGCTTGTACTGTTCATGGTACAGTGTTTGGTACATCTTTTATAGATGACACGTAGTGAAAAATCGATAGACATACAACAAACCCAATTTGGTCTATTTATAGCTTATTGTTAAAATGTGTTGGATGCCCCGCTTACTTGTGATTTGTTAATTGTATATTATTATTTATTTATATATACATATGTATATGTGTATTTATGTTTATATGTAGGGGATGGATAAATGGAATGGTACGCAGGACAGGGTAGACGAGAGAGACAACCGACATTGTATATTTGACATTGAAGTTTATATACATATGGTCTTTGAACGCGATTTGATTTACACTCAAGTTAATTAGAACTCGTGTGAGACCGGTATGGCAAAATATGCGAATGGGCCCTGGTATCTTTCTTGAATATAGTGATCTAAGCCAAACCGATGATATGGTCGGATAGAGGAGAGTTTCTTCTACCATCAAATGCCAAAACAACCTAGGATCGGGCTACTTTTGAACGTTTGCGATGCGGAACACAAGTTGAATACGCACATTTGCGATCCATTTGGGTATCACACTGGTGTACTTTCTCCTAAATTAATGTTTATATATATATTTTAGTTGAATGTCTTTAGGGCCATGCAGATGATACTGCCAGGTTATACATTTTTTTTCAATGATGTTTTATGCTACTTTCCAAAACACCACAGTTTGGCGTGTTTCTTATCAAGGATGTTTCGTGTCACTTTCCACAATGTTTCCGTCATATCACTGTGTGAGAACAGAACATAACAGACTATAAGTTGTATTCATATATGGTTCATCTTGAAAAGATTTACATTATACATGGGCATACGAAACATATCAGACGATGACAAGTTGTTTAATGTTAATCCTCTGTCTGGGTTTCTGTGATAAAGAATAGAACAGAACAGAACAGAACCTTTCATTAATAATATAATATACAAATACATAGGGCATACACAAACTATATTAACGATGTTAATATTTGTGTTAGATGTTATAGCTGTTAGTGTTTGTGTGACATAGAATGGAACAGAACCTTTATTCATATAGGATTGATCTTCAACAGATTTCAATTTCAATTTGTAAATTTATTCATTTACGTAATCAAAGGCCACCAGCCCAAAATACATAATAAAATGTTACAAATAATAATACATCATATGTTTTCAAAGGTCGTTTTGATTACGTTGTTGTTTTTCTTAGGCCGTTTTCAATAGCATTTATGTCCAATCACTCTCACAGTTCACATACTCATGCGTCCGGGGTGAATCAACACATCTACGCGATAGGACTAAACACAGTCTGGTATAAGGAACCATTGCTAATCATGTTTTCAAAGGTCGTTTTGAGTGCACTGTGCGGGGTTTTAGGCCGTTTTGAACAGCATTTATGTCCATCAACCCCACAGTTCACATACTCATGCGTCCTGGGCGAATCAATCCAACTATGCAATAGGACTGAAAACAGTGTGGTAAGAGGAGACATTGCCCATCGTGCTTTCAATGGTCGTTTTGATTGCGTTGTTGGGTTTACAACAGCATTTATGTTAAATACCCCTCACTCCTCACACACACATGCTTCCAGGGTGAATCAACCAATCTACGCGATAAGACTCATGTTTTCGAAGGTCGTTTTGAGTGCACTGTACGGAGTTTTAGGCCGTTTTCATTTATGCATTTATGTCCAATACATTGTATTGTTGGGTGTTTTAGGCCGTTTTCAACATCATTCCAGTCATACCACCCCGTCAGTTCACACACTCGTGATCCCTGGGTGAATCAACCCAGCTATGCAATAGACCTGAACACATTGTGGCAAGAGAAGCAATTGCCCGCCATGCTTTAACGTGTCGTCTTGTTTGCACATACTCATGTTTTTTGAGTGATTCTACCCAGCTAGGCAATATGACTGAAAACAGTGTGGTAAGAAGAGCCATTGCTAATCATGTTTTCAAAGGTCGTTTTGATTGCGTTGTTGGGTGTTCTACGCCGTTTTCAACATCATATATGTCAAATCGCACGCACTGTTCATATACTCATGCGTCCTGGGTGATTCAACCCAGCTATGCGTTAGGACTGAAAACAGTGTGGAAAGAAGAGCCATTGCTAATCATGATTTCAAAGGTCGTTTTGTTTGTATTGTTGGGTGTTTTACGCCGTTTTCAATATCATGTATGTCAAATCACCCGCACTGTTCACATACTCATGCGTCCTGGGTGATTCAACCCACATACTCAATAGTACTGAACACACTGTGACAAAGGGAGCAATTGCCCGTCCTGCTTTCAGAGGTCGTTGTGTTGGTATTGTTGGGTGTTTTAGGCCGTTTTCCACATCATTCAAGTCATACCACCCCGTCAGTTCACACACTCGTAATCCCTGGGTGAATCAATCCTGCTATGCAATAGACCTGAACACATTGTGGCAAAAGAAGCAATTGCCCGCCATCCTTTAAAATGTCGTTTTGTTTGCATTGTATGGGTTTTGATCTTGGAAGCGAGTTGTTGCATGACTAAATAAGTGTGGAAAGGGGCATACAATAACTGCATGTGGGAAAGGGTGAGTATGTGTTCACTGGTCTTCGCACCTCTGCAGGTCAAATCCCTTTCGGCGGTACAGTGAACGATTTTCCCATAACCCCGTTCCCACATGCATACACTCCCTATAAATGAACTATCGAAAACATTGTGATAAAAACAGCCATTGCTCATCATGTTTTCAAAGGTGGTTTTGCTGGCATTGTTGGGGTTTTAGGCCGTTTTCAACAGCATGTAAGCCCAATCGCCATCACAGTGCACATACTCGTGTGTTTGTGTGATTCTATCCAGATAGGCAATAGGACTGAAAACAGTGTGGAAAGAGGAGCCATTGCTAATCATGATTTCAAAGGTCGTTTTGTTTGTAGTTTTGGATTGTTTACGCCGGTTTCATCATCATATATGTCAAATCACCCGCACTGTTCACATACCAATGCGTCCTGGGTGATTCAATCCAGATACTCAATAGTACTGAACACACTATGACAAAGGGAGCAATTGCCCGCCCTGCTTTCAGAGGTCGTTTTGTTTGTATTGTTGGGTGTTTTAGGCCGTTTTCAACATCATTCCAGTCATACCACCCCGTCAGTTCACACACTCGTGATCCCTGGGTGAATCAACCCAGCTATGCAATAGACCTGAACACATTGTGGCAAGAGAAGCAATTGCCCGCCATGCTTTAACGTGTCGTCTTGTTTGCACATACTCATGTTTTTTGAGTGATTCTACCCAGCTAGGCAATATGACTGAAAACAGTGTGGTAAGAAGAGCCATTGCTAATCATGTTTTCAAAGGTCGTTTTGATTGCGTTGTTGGGTGTTCTACGCCGTTTTCAACATCATATATGTCAAATCGCACGCACTGTTCATATACTCATGCGTCCTGGGTGATTCAACCCAGCTATGCGTTAGGACTGAAAACAGTGTGGAAAGAAGAGCCATTGCTAATCATGATTTCAAAGGTCGTTTTGTTTGTATTGTTGGGTGTTTTACGCCGTTTTCAATATCATGTATGTCAAATCACCCGCACTGTTCACATACTCATGCGTCCTGGGTGATTCAACCCACATACTCAATAGTACTGAACACACTGTGACAAAGGGAGCAATTGCCCGTCCTGCTTTCAGAGGTCGTTGTGTTGGTATTGTTGGGTGTTTTAGGCCGTTTTCCACATCATTCAAGTCATACCACCCCGTCAGTTCACACACTCGTGATCCCTGGGTGAATCAATCCTGCTATGCAATAGACCTGAACACATTGTGGCAAAAGAAGCAATTGCCCGCCATCCTTTAAAATGTCGTTTTGTTTGCATTGTATGGGTTTTGATCTTGGAAGCGAGTTGTTGCATGACTAAATAAGTGTGGAAAGGGGCATACAATAACTGCATGTGGGAAAGGGTGAGTATGTGTTCACTGGTCTTCGCACCTCTGCAGGTCAAATCCCTTTCGGCGGTACAGTGAACGATTTTCCCATAACCCCGTTCCCACATGCATACACTCCCTATAAATGAACTATCGAAAACATTGTGATAAAAACAGCCATTGCTCATCATGTTTTCAAAGGTGGTTTTGCTGGCATTGTTGGGGTTTTAGGCCGTTTTCAACAGCATGTAAGCCCAATCGCCATCACAGTGCACATACTCGTGTGTTTGTGTGATTCTATCCAGATAGGCAATAGGACTGAAAACAGTGTGGAAAGAGGAGCCATTGCTAATCATGATTTCAAAGGTCGTTTTGTTTGTAGTTTTGGATTGTTTACGCCGGTTTCATCATCATATATGTCAAATCACCCGCACTGTTCACATACCAATGCGTCCTGGGTGATTCAATCCAGATACTCAATAGTACTGAACACACTATGACAAAGGGAGCAATTGCCCGCCCTGCTTTCAGAGGTCGTTTTGTTTGTATTGTTGGGTGTTTTAGGCCGTTTTCAACATCATTCCAGTCATACCACCCCGTCAGTTCACACACTCGTGATCCCTGGGTGAATCAACCCAGCTATGCAATAGACCTGAACACATTGTGGCAAGAGAAGCAATTGCCCGCCATGCTTTAACGTGTCGTCTTGTTTGCACATACTCATGTTTTTTGAGTGATTCTACCCAGCTAGGCAATATGACTGAAAACAGTGTGGTAAGAAGAGCCATTGCTAATCATGTTTTCAAAGGTCGTTTTGATTGCGTTGTTGGGTGTTCTACGCCGTTTTCAACATCATATATGTCAAATCGCACGCACTGTTCATATACTCATGCGTCCTGGGTGATTCAACCCAGCTATGCGTTAGGACTGAAAACAGTGTGGAAAGAAGAGCCATTGCTAATCATGATTTCAAAGGTCGTTTTGTTTGTATTGTTGGGTGTTTTACGCCGTTTTCAATATCATGTATGTCAAATCACCCGCACTGTTCACATACTCATGCGTCCTGGGTGATTCAACCCACATACTCAATAGTACTGAACACACTGTGACAAAGGGAGCAATTGCCCGTCCTGCTTTCAGAGGTCGTTGTGTTGGTATTGTTGGGTGTTTTAGGCCGTTTTCCACATCATTCAAGTCATACCACCCCGTCAGTTCACACACTCGTAATCCCTGGGTGAATCAATCCTGCTATGCAATAGACCTGAACACATTGTGGCAAAAGAAGCAATTGCCCGCCATCCTTTAAAATGTCGTTTTGTTTGCATTGTATGGGTTTTGATCTTGGAAGCGAGTTGTTGCATGACTAAATAAGTGTGGAAAGGGGCATACAATAACTGCATGTGGGAAAGGGTGAGTATGTGTTCACTGGTCTTCGCACCTCTGCAGGTCAAATCCCTTTCGGCGGTACAGTGAACGATTTTCCCATAACCCCGTTCCCACATGCATACACTCCCTATAAATGAACTATCGAAAACATTGTGATAAAAACAGCCATTGCTCATCATGTTTTCAAAGGTGGTTTTGCTGGCATTGTTGGGGTTTTAGGCCGTTTTCAACAGCATGTAAGCCCAATCGCCATCACAGTGCACATACTCGTGTGTTTGTGTGATTCTATCCAGATAGGCAATAGGACTGAAAACAGTGTGGAAAGAGGAGCCATTGCTAATCATGATTTCAAAGGTCGTTTTGTTTGTAGTTTTGGATTGTTTACGCCGGTTTCATCATCATATATGTCAAATCACCCGCACTGTTCACATACCAATGCGTCCTGGGTGATTCAATCCAGATACTCAATAGTACTGAACACACTATGACAAAGGGAGCAATTGCCCGCCCTGCTTTCAGAGGTCGTTTTGTTTGTATTGTTGGGTGTTTTAGGCCGTTTTCAACATCATTCCAGTCATACCACCCCGTCAGTTCACACACTCGTGATCCCTGGGTGAATCAACCCAGCTATGCAATAGACCTGAACACATTGTGGCAAGAGAAGCAATTGCCCGCCATGCTTTAACGTGTCGTCTTGTTTGCACATACTCATGTTTTTTGAGTGATTCTACCCAGCTAGGCAATATGACTGAAAACAGTGTGGTAAGAAGAGCCATTGCTAATCATGTTTTCAAAGGTCGTTTTGATTGCGTTGTTGGGTGTTCTACGCCGTTTTCAACATCATATATGTCAAATCGCACGCACTGTTCATATACTCATGCGTCCTGGGTGATTCAACCCAGCTATGCGTTAGGACTGAAAACAGTGTGGAAAGAAGAGCCATTGCTAATCATGATTTCAAAGGTCGTTTTGTTTGTATTGTTGGGTGTTTTACGCCGTTTTCAATATCATGTATGTCAAATCACCCGCACTGTTCACATACTCATGCGTCCTGGGTGATTCAACCCACATACTCAATAGTACTGAACACACTGTGACAAAGGGAGCAATTGCCCGTCCTGCTTTCAGAGGTCGTTGTGTTGGTATTGTTGGGTGTTTTAGGCCGTTTTCCACATCATTCAAGTCATACCACCCCGTCAGTTCACACACTCGTGATCCCTGGGTGAATCAATCCTGCTATGCAATAGACCTGAACACATTGTGGCAAAAGAAGCAATTGCCCGCCATCCTTTAAAATGTCGTTTTGTTTGCATTGTATGGGTTTTGATCTTGGAAGCGAGTTGTTGCATGACTAAATAAGTGTGGAAAGGGGCATACAATAACTGCATGTGGGAAAGGGTGAGTATGTGTTCACTGGTCTTCGCACCTCTGCAGGTCAAATCCCTTTCGGCGGTACAGTGAACGATTTTCCCATAACCCCGTTCCCACATGCATACACTCCCTATAAATGAACTATCGAAAACATTGTGATAAAAACAGCCATTGCTCATCATGTTTTCAAAGGTGGTTTTGCTGGCATTGTTGGGGTTTTAGGCCGTTTTCAACAGCATGTAAGCCCAATCGCCATCACAGTGCACATACTCGTGTGTTTGTGTGATTCTATCCAGATAGGCAATAGGACTGAAAACAGTGTGGAAAGAGGAGCCATTGCTAATCATGATTTCAAAGGTCGTTTTGTTTGTAGTTTTGGATTGTTTACGCCGGTTTCATCATCATATATGTCAAATCACCCGCACTGTTCACATACCAATGCGTCCTGGGTGATTCAATCCAGATACTCAATAGTACTGAACACACTATGACAAAGGGAGCAATTGCCCGCCCTGCTTTCAGAGGTCGTTTTGTTTGTATTGTTGGGTGTTTTAGGCCGTTTTCAACATCATTCCAGTCATACCACCCCGTCAGTTCACACACTCGTGATCCCTGGGTGAATCAACCCAGCTATGCAATAGACCTGAACACATTGTGGCAAGAGAAGCAATTGCCCGCCATGCTTTAACGTGTCGTCTTGTTTGCACATACTCATGTTTTTTGAGTGATTCTACCCAGCTAGGCAATATGACTGAAAACAGTGTGGTAAGAAGAGCCATTGCTAATCATGTTTTCAAAGGTCGTTTTGATTGCGTTGTTGGGTGTTCTACGCCGTTTTCAACATCATATATGTCAAATCGCACGCACTGTTCATATACTCATGCGTCCTGGGTGATTCAACCCAGCTATGCGTTAGGACTGAAAACAGTGTGGAAAGAAGAGCCATTGCTAATCATGATTTCAAAGGTCGTTTTGTTTGTATTGTTGGGTGTTTTACGCCGTTTTCAATATCATGTATGTCAAATCACCCGCACTGTTCACATACTCATGCGTCCTGGGTGATTCAACCCACATACTCAATAGTACTGAACACACTGTGACAAAGGGAGCAATTGCCCGTCCTGCTTTCAGAGGTCGTTGTGTTGGTATTGTTGGGTGTTTTAGGCCGTTTTCCACATCATTCAAGTCATACCACCCCGTCAGTTCACACACTCGTAATCCCTGGGTGAATCAATCCTGCTATGCAATAGACCTGAACACATTGTGGCAAAAGAAGCAATTGCCCGCCATCCTTTAAAATGTCGTTTTGTTTGCATTGTATGGGTTTTGATCTTGGAAGCGAGTTGTTGCATGACTAAATAAGTGTGGAAAGGGGCATACAATAACTGCATGTGGGAAAGGGTGAGTATGTGTTCACTGGTCTTCGCACCTCTGCAGGTCAAATCCCTTTCGGCGGTACAGTGAACGATTTTCCCATAACCCCGTTCCCACATGCATACACTCCCTATAAATGAACTATCGAAAACATTGTGATAAAAACAGCCATTGCTCATCATGTTTTCAAAGGTGGTTTTGCTGGCATTGTTGGGGTTTTAGGCCGTTTTCAACAGCATGTAAGCCCAATCGCCATCACAGTGCACATACTCGTGTGTTTGTGTGATTCTATCCAGATAGGCAATAGGACTGAAAACAGTGTGGAAAGAGGAGCCATTGCTAATCATGATTTCAAAGGTCGTTTTGTTTGTAGTTTTGGATTGTTTACGCCGGTTTCATCATCATATATGTCAAATCACCCGCACTGTTCACATACCAATGCGTCCTGGGTGATTCAATCCAGATACTCAATAGTACTGAACACACTATGACAAAGGGAGCAATTGCCCGCCCTGCTTTCAGAGGTCGTTTTGTTTGTATTGTTGGGTGTTTTAGGCCGTTTTCAACATCATTCCAGTCATACCACCCCGTCAGTTCACACACTCGTGATCCCTGGGTGAATCAACCCAGCTATGCAATAGACCTGAACACATTGTGGCAAGAGAAGCAATTGCCCGCCATGCTTTAACGTGTCGTCTTGTTTGCACATACTCATGTTTTTTGAGTGATTCTACCCAGCTAGGCAATATGACTGAAAACAGTGTGGTAAGAAGAGCCATTGCTAATCATGTTTTCAAAGGTCGTTTTGATTGCGTTGTTGGGTGTTCTACGCCGTTTTCAACATCATATATGTCAAATCGCACGCACTGTTCATATACTCATGCGTCCTGGGTGATTCAACCCAGCTATGCGTTAGGACTGAAAACAGTGTGGAAAGAAGAGCCATTGCTAATCATGATTTCAAAGGTCGTTTTGTTTGTATTGTTGGGTGTTTTACGCCGTTTTCAATATCATGTATGTCAAATCACCCGCACTGTTCACATACTCATGCGTCCTGGGTGATTCAACCCACATACTCAATAGTACTGAACACACTGTGACAAAGGGAGCAATTGCCCGTCCTGCTTTCAGAGGTCGTTGTGTTGGTATTGTTGGGTGTTTTAGGCCGTTTTCCACATCATTCAAGTCATACCACCCCGTCAGTTCACACACTCGTGATCCCTGGGTGAATCAATCCTGCTATGCAATAGACCTGAACACATTGTGGCAAAAGAAGCAATTGCCCGCCATCCTTTAAAATGTCGTTTTGTTTGCATTGTATGGGTTTTGATCTTGGAAGCGAGTTGTTGCATGACTAAATAAGTGTGGAAAGGGGCATACAATAACTGCATGTGGGAAAGGGTGAGTATGTGTTCACTGGTCTTCGCACCTCTGCAGGTCAAATCCCTTTCGGCGGTACAGTGAACGATTTTCCCATAACCCCGTTCCCACATGCATACACTCCCTATAAATGAACTATCGAAAACATTGTGATAAAAACAGCCATTGCTCATCATGTTTTCAAAGGTGGTTTTGCTGGCATTGTTGGGGTTTTAGGCCGTTTTCAACAGCATGTAAGCCCAATCGCCATCACAGTGCACATACTCGTGTGTTTGTGTGATTCTATCCAGATAGGCAATAGGACTGAAAACAGTGTGGAAAGAGGAGCCATTGCTAATCATGATTTCAAAGGTCGTTTTGTTTGTAGTTTTGGATTGTTTACGCCGGTTTCATCATCATATATGTCAAATCACCCGCACTGTTCACATACCAATGCGTCCTGGGTGATTCAATCCAGATACTCAATAGTACTGAACACACTATGACAAAGGGAGCAATTGCCCGCCCTGCTTTCAGAGGTCGTTTTGTTTGTATTGTTGGGTGTTTTAGGCCGTTTTCAACATCATTCCAGTCATACCACCCCGTCAGTTCACACACTCGTGATCCCTGGGTGAATCAACCCAGCTATGCAATAGACCTGAACACATTGTGGCAAGAGAAGCAATTGCCCGCCATGCTTTAACGTGTCGTCTTGTTTGCACATACTCATGTTTTTTGAGTGATTCTACCCAGCTAGGCAATATGACTGAAAACAGTGTGGTAAGAAGAGCCATTGCTAATCATGTTTTCAAAGGTCGTTTTGATTGCGTTGTTGGGTGTTCTACGCCGTTTTCAACATCATATATGTCAAATCGCACGCACTGTTCATATACTCATGCGTCCTGGGTGATTCAACCCAGCTATGCGTTAGGACTGAAAACAGTGTGGAAAGAAGAGCCATTGCTAATCATGATTTCAAAGGTCGTTTTGTTTGTATTGTTGGGTGTTTTACGCCGTTTTCAATATCATGTATGTCAAATCACCCGCACTGTTCACATACTCATGCGTCCTGGGTGATTCAACCCACATACTCAATAGTACTGAACACACTGTGACAAAGGGAGCAATTGCCCGTCCTGCTTTCAGAGGTCGTTGTGTTGGTATTGTTGGGTGTTTTAGGCCGTTTTCCACATCATTCAAGTCATACCACCCCGTCAGTTCACACACTCGTGATCCCTGGGTGAATCAATCCTGCTATGCAATAGACCTGAACACATTGTGGCAAAAGAAGCAATTGCCCGCCATCCTTTAAAATGTCGTTTTGTTTGCATTGTATGGGTTTTGATCTTGGAAGCGAGTTGTTGCATGACTAAATAAGTGTGGAAAGGGGCATACAATAACTGCATGTGGGAAAGGGTGAGTATGTGTTCACTGGTCTTCGCACCTCTGCAGGTCAAATCCCTTTCGGCGGTACAGTGAACGATTTTCCCATAACCCCGTTCCCACATGCATACACTCCCTATAAATGAACTATCGAAAACATTGTGATAAAAACAGCCATTGCTCATCATGTTTTCAAAGGTGGTTTTGCTGGCATTGTTGGGGTTTTAGGCCGTTTTCAACAGCATGTAAGCCCAATCGCCATCACAGTGCACATACTCGTGTGTTTGTGTGATTCTATCCAGATAGGCAATAGGACTGAAAACAGTGTGGAAAGAGGAGCCATTGCTAATCATGATTTCAAAGGTCGTTTTGTTTGTAGTTTTGGATTGTTTACGCCGGTTTCATCATCATATATGTCAAATCACCCGCACTGTTCACATACCAATGCGTCCTGGGTGATTCAATCCAGATACTCAATAGTACTGAACACACTATGACAAAGGGAGCAATTGCCCGCCCTGCTTTCAGAGGTCGTTTTGTTTGTATTGTTGGGTGTTTTAGGCCGTTTTCAACATCATTCCAGTCATACCACCCCGTCAGTTCACACACTCGTGATCCCTGGGTGAATCAACCCAGCTATGCAATAGACCTGAACACATTGTGGCAAGAGAAGCAATTGCCCGCCATGCTTTAACGTGTCGTCTTGTTTGCACATACTCATGTTTTTTGAGTGATTCTACCCAGCTAGGCAATATGACTGAAAACAGTGTGGTAAGAAGAGCCATTGCTAATCATGTTTTCAAAGGTCGTTTTGATTGCGTTGTTGGGTGTTCTACGCCGTTTTCAACATCATATATGTCAAATCGCACGCACTGTTCATATACTCATGCGTCCTGGGTGATTCAACCCAGCTATGCGTTAGGACTGAAAACAGTGTGGAAAGAAGAGCCATTGCTAATCATGATTTCAAAGGTCGTTTTGTTTGTATTGTTGGGTGTTTTACGCCGTTTTCAATATCATGTATGTCAAATCACCCGCACTGTTCACATACTCATGCGTCCTGGGTGATTCAACCCACATACTCAATAGTACTGAACACACTGTGACAAAGGGAGCAATTGCCCGTCCTGCTTTCAGAGGTCGTTGTGTTGGTATTGTTGGGTGTTTTAGGCCGTTTTCCACATCATTCAAGTCATACCACCCCGTCAGTTCACACACTCGTGATCCCTGGGTGAATCAATCCTGCTATGCAATAGACCTGAACACATTGTGGCAAAAGAAGCAATTGCCCGCCATCCTTTAAAATGTCGTTTTGTTTGCATTGTATGGGTTTTGATCTTGGAAGCGAGTTGTTGCATGACTAAATAAGTGTGGAAAGGGGCATACAATAACTGCATGTGGGAAAGGGTGAGTATGTGTTCACTGGTCTTCGCACCTCTGCAGGTCAAATCCCTTTCGGCGGTACAGTGAACGATTTTCCCATAACCCCGTTCCCACATGCATACACTCCCTATAAATGAACTATCGAAAACATTGTGATAAAAACAGCCATTGCTCATCATGTTTTCAAAGGTGGTTTTGCTGGCATTGTTGGGGTTTTAGGCCGTTTTCAACAGCATGTAAGCCCAATCGCCATCACAGTGCACATACTCGTGTGTTTGTGTGATTCTATCCAGATAGGCAATAGGACTGAAAACAGTGTGGAAAGAGGAGCCATTGCTAATCATGATTTCAAAGGTCGTTTTGTTTGTAGTTTTGGATTGTTTACGCCGGTTTCATCATCATATATGTCAAATCACCCGCACTGTTCACATACCAATGCGTCCTGGGTGATTCAATCCAGATACTCAATAGTACTGAACACACTATGACAAAGGGAGCAATTGCCCGCCCTGCTTTCAGAGGTCGTTTTGTTTGTATTGTTGGGTGTTTTAGGCCGTTTTCAACATCATTCCAGTCATACCACCCCGTCAGTTCACACACTCGTGATCCCTGGGTGAATCAACCCAGCTATGCAATAGACCTGAACACATTGTGGCAAGAGAAGCAATTGCCCGCCATGCTTTAACGTGTCGTCTTGTTTGCACATACTCATGTTTTTTGAGTGATTCTACCCAGCTAGGCAATATGACTGAAAACAGTGTGGTAAGAAGAGCCATTGCTAATCATGTTTTCAAAGGTCGTTTTGATTGCGTTGTTGGGTGTTCTACGCCGTTTTCAACATCATATATGTCAAATCGCACGCACTGTTCATATACTCATGCGTCCTGGGTGATTCAACCCAGCTATGCGTTAGGACTGAAAACAGTGTGGAAAGAAGAGCCATTGCTAATCATGATTTCAAAGGTCGTTTTGTTTGTATTGTTGGGTGTTTTACGCCGTTTTCAATATCATGTATGTCAAATCACCCGCACTGTTCACATACTCATGCGTCCTGGGTGATTCAACCCACATACTCAATAGTACTGAACACACTGTGACAAAGGGAGCAATTGCCCGTCCTGCTTTCAGAGGTCGTTGTGTTGGTATTGTTGGGTGTTTTAGGCCGTTTTCCACATCATTCAAGTCATACCACCCCGTCAGTTCACACACTCGTGATCCCTGGGTGAATCAATCCTGCTATGCAATAGACCTGAACACATTGTGGCAAAAGAAGCAATTGCCCGCCATCCTTTAAAATGTCGTTTTGTTTGCATTGTATGGGTTTTGATCTTGGAAGCGAGTTGTTGCATGACTAAATAAGTGTGGAAAGGGGCATACAATAACTGCATGTGGGAAAGGGTGAGTATGTGTTCACTGGTCTTCGCACCTCTGCAGGTCAAATCCCTTTCGGCGGTACAGTGAACGATTTTCCCATAACCCCGTTCCCACATGCATACACTCCCTATAAATGAACTATCGAAAACATTGTGATAAAAACAGCCATTGCTCATCATGTTTTCAAAGGTGGTTTTGCTGGCATTGTTGGGGTTTTAGGCCGTTTTCAACAGCATGTAAGCCCAATCGCCATCACAGTGCACATACTCGTGTGTTTGTGTGATTCTATCCAGATAGGCAATAGGACTGAAAACAGTGTGGAAAGAGGAGCCATTGCTAATCATGATTTCAAAGGTCGTTTTGTTTGTAGTTTTGGATTGTTTACGCCGGTTTCATCATCATATATGTCAAATCACCCGCACTGTTCACATACCAATGCGTCCTGGGTGATTCAATCCAGATACTCAATAGTACTGAACACACTATGACAAAGGGAGCAATTGCCCGCCCTGCTTTCAGAGGTCGTTTTGTTTGTATTGTTGGGTGTTTTAGGCCGTTTTCAACATCATTCCAGTCATACCACCCCGTCAGTTCACACACTCGTGATCCCTGGGTGAATCAACCCAGCTATGCAATAGACCTGAACACATTGTGGCAAGAGAAGCAATTGCCCGCCATGCTTTAACGTGTCGTCTTGTTTGCACATACTCATGTTTTTTGAGTGATTCTACCCAGCTAGGCAATATGACTGAAAACAGTGTGGTAAGAAGAGCCATTGCTAATCATGTTTTCAAAGGTCGTTTTGATTGCGTTGTTGGGTGTTCTACGCCGTTTTCAACATCATATATGTCAAATCGCACGCACTGTTCATATACTCATGCGTCCTGGGTGATTCAACCCAGCTATGCGTTAGGACTGAAAACAGTGTGGAAAGAAGAGCCATTGCTAATCATGATTTCAAAGGTCGTTTTGTTTGTATTGTTGGGTGTTTTACGCCGTTTTCAATATCATGTATGTCAAATCACCCGCACTGTTCACATACTCATGCGTCCTGGGTGATTCAACCCACATACTCAATAGTACTGAACACACTGTGACAAAGGGAGCAATTGCCCGTCCTGCTTTCAGAGGTCGTTGTGTTGGTATTGTTGGGTGTTTTAGGCCGTTTTCCACATCATTCAAGTCATACCACCCCGTCAGTTCACACACTCGTGATCCCTGGGTGAATCAATCCTGCTATGCAATAGACCTGAACACATTGTGGCAAAAGAAGCAATTGCCCGCCATCCTTTAAAATGTCGTTTTGTTTGCATTGTATGGGTTTTGATCTTGGAAGCGAGTTGTTGCATGACTAAATAAGTGTGGAAAGGGCATAAAATATATGCATGTGGGAAAGGGTTTAGTATCTGTTCACGGGTCTTCGCACCTCTGCAGGCCAAATCCCTTTCGGCGGTACAGTGAACGATTTTCACATAACCCCGTGCCCACATGCATACACTCCCTATAAATGAACTATCGAAAACATTGTGATAAAAACAGCCATTGCTCATCATGTTTTCAAATGTCGTTTTGCTTGCATTGCTGGGGTTTTAGGCCGTTTTCAACAGCATGTATGCCCAATCGCCATCACAGTGCACATACTCGTGTTTTTTGGGTGATTCTACACAGCTAGGCAATAGGACTGAAAACAGTGTGGTAAGAGGAGAAGCCATTGCTTATCATGTTTTCAAAGGTCGTTATGATTGCGTTGTTGGTTGCTTTAGGCCGTTTTCAACAGCATTTATGTTAAATACCCCTCACTGCTCACACACACACATTCTTCCTGGGTGAATCAACCCATCTACGCGATAAGACTGAGAACAGTGTGGTATAAGAAGCCATTGCTCATCATGTTTTCAAAGGTCGTTTTGAGTGCACTGTACGGAGTTTTAGGCCGTTTTCAACAGCATTTATGTCCAATCACTCTCACAGTTCACGAACTCATGGGACCTGGGAGAATCAACCCAGCTATGCGTTAGGACTGAAAACAGTGTGGAAAGATGAGCCATTGCTAATCATGATTTCAAAGGTCGTTTTGTTTGTATTGTTGGGTGTTTTACGCCGGTTTCGACATCATACATGTATATGTCAAATCACCCGCACTGTTCACATACTCATGCGTCCTGGGTAATTCAATCCAGCTACTCAATAGTACTGAACACACTGTGACAAAGGGAGCAATTGCCCGCCCTGCTTTCAGAGGTCGTTTTGTTTGTATTGTTGGGTGTTTTAGGCCGTTCTCCACATCATTCCAGTCATACCACCCCATCAGTTCACACACTCGTGATCCCTGGGTGTATCAACCCAGCTATGCAATAGACCTGAACACATTGTGGCAAGAGAAGCAATTGCCCGCCATGCTTTAAAATGTCGTTTTGTTTGCACATACTCTTGATTTTTGAGTGATTCTACCCAGCTAGGCAATAGGACTGAAGACAGTGTGGTAAGAGGAGGAGCCATTGCTTATCATGTTTTCAAAGGTCGTTTTGATTGCGTTGTTGGGTGTTTTACGCCGTTTTCAACATCATATATGTCAAATCGCACGCACTGTTCACATACTCATGCGGCCTGGGTGATTCAACCCAGCTATGCGTTAGGACTGAAAACAGTGTGGAAAGAGGAGCCATTGCTAATCATGATTTCAAAGGTCGTTTTGTTTGTATTGTTGGGTGTTTTACGCCGTTTTCGACATCATATATGTCAAATCACACGCACTGTTCACATACTCATGCGTCCTGGGTGATTCAACCCAGCTACTCAATAGTACTGAACACACTGTGACAAAGGGAGCAATTGCCCGTCCTGCTTTCAGAGGTCGTTTTGTTGGTATTGTTGGGTGTTTTAGGCCGTTTTCCACATTATTCAAGTCATACCACCCCGTCAGTTCACACACTCGTGATCCCTGGGTGAATCAACCCAGCTATGCAATAGACCTGAACACATTGTGGCAAGAGAAGCAATTGCCCGCCATGCTTTAATATGTCGTTTTGTTTACATTGTATGGGTTTTGATCTTGGAAGCGAGTTGTTGCATGACTAAATAAGTGTGTAAAGTGGCATAAAATATATGCATGTGGGAAAGGGTTTAGTATCTGTTCACGGGTCTTCGCACCTCTGCAGGCCAAATCCCTTTCGGCGGTACAGTGAACGATTTTCACATAACCCCGTGCCCACATGCATACACTCCCTATAAATGAACTATCGAAAACATTGTGATAAAAACAGCCATTGCTCATCATGTTTTCAAATGTCGTTTTGCTTGCATTGCTGGGGTTTTAGGCCGTTTTCAACAGCATGTATGCCCAATCGCCATCACAGTGCACATACTCGTGTTTTTTGGGTGATTCTACACAGCTAGGCAATAGGACTGAAAACAGTGTGGTAAGAGGAGAAGCCATTGCTTATCATGTTTTCAAAGGTCGTTATGATTGCGTTGTTGGTTGCTTTAGGCCGTTTTCAACAGCATTTATGTTAAATACCCCTCACTGCTCACACACACACATTCTTCCTGGGTGAATCAACCCATCTACGCGATAAGACTGAGAACAGTGTGGTATAAGAAGCCATTGCTCATCATGTTTTCAAAGGTCGTTTTGAGTGCACTGTACGGAGTTTTAGGCCGTTTTCAACAGCATTTATGTCCAATCACTCTCACAGTTCACGAACTCATGGGACCTGGGAGAATCAACCCAGCTATGCGTTAGGACTGAAAACAGTGTGGAAAGATGAGCCATTGCTAATCATGATTTCAAAGGTCGTTTTGTTTGTATTGTTGGGTGTTTTACGCCGGTTTCGACATCATACATGTATATGTCAAATCACCCGCACTGTTCACATACTCATGCGTCCTGGGTAATTCAATCCAGCTACTCAATAGTACTGAACACACTGTGACAAAGGGAGCAATTGCCCGCCCTGCTTTCAGAGGTCGTTTTGTTTGTATTGTTGGGTGTTTTAGGCCGTTCTCCACATCATTCCAGTCATACCACCCCATCAGTTCACACACTCGTGATCCCTGGGTGTATCAACCCAGCTATGCAATAGACCTGAACACATTGTGGCAAGAGAAGCAATTGCCCGCCATGCTTTAAAATGTCGTTTTGTTTGCACATACTCTTGATTTTTGAGTGATTCTACCCAGCTAGGCAATAGGACTGAAGACAGTGTGGTAAGAGGAGGAGCCATTGCTTATCATGTTTTCAAAGGTCGTTTTGATTGCGTTGTTGGGTGTTTTACGCCGTTTTCAACATCATATATGTCAAATCGCACGCACTGTTCACATACTCATGCGGCCTGGGTGATTCAACCCAGCTATGCGTTAGGACTGAAAACAGTGTGGAAAGAGGAGCCATTGCTAATCATGATTTCAAAGGTCGTTTTGTTTGTATTGTTGGGTGTTTTACGCCGTTTTCGACATCATATATGTCAAATCACACGCACTGTTCACATACTCATGCGTCCTGGGTGATTCAACCCAGCTACTCAATAGTACTGAACACACTGTGACAAAGGGAGCAATTGCCCGTCCTGCTTTCAGAGGTCGTTTTGTTGGTATTGTTGGGTGTTTTAGGCCGTTTTCCACATTATTCAAGTCATACCACCCCGTCAGTTCACACACTCGTGATCCCTGGGTGAATCAACCCAGCTATGCAATAGACCTGAACACATTGTGGCAAGAGAAGCAATTGCCCGCCATGCTTTAATATGTCGTTTTGTTTACATTGTATGGGTTTTGATCTTGGAAGCGAGTTGTTGCATGACTAAATAAGTGTGTAAAGTGGCATAAAATATATGCATGTGGGAAAGGGTTTAGTATCTGTTCACGGGTCTTCGCACCTCTGCAGGCCAAATCCCTTTCGGCGGTACAGTGAACGATTTTCACATAACCCCGTGCCCACATGCATACACTCCCTATAAATGAACTATCGAAAACATTGTGATAAAAACAGCCATTGCTCATCATGTTTTCAAATGTCGTTTTGCTTGCATTGCTGGGGTTTTAGGCCGTTTTCAACAGCATGTATGCCCAATCGCCATCACAGTGCACATACTCGTGTTTTTTGGGTGATTCTACACAGCTAGGCAATAGGACTGAAAACAGTGTGGTAAGAGGAGAAGCCATTGCTTATCATGTTTTCAAAGGTCGTTATGATTGCGTTGTTGGTTGCTTTAGGCCGTTTTCAACAGCATTTATGTTAAATACCCCTCACTGCTCACACACACACATTCTTCCTGGGTGAATCAACCCATCTACGCGATAAGACTGAGAACAGTGTGGTATAAGAAGCCATTGCTCATCATGTTTTCAAAGGTCGTTTTGAGTGCACTGTACGGAGTTTTAGGCCGTTTTCAACAGCATTTATGTCCAATCACTCTCACAGTTCACGAACTCATGGGACCTGGGAGAATCAACCCAGCTATGCGTTAGGACTGAAAACAGTGTGGAAAGATGAGCCATTGCTAATCATGATTTCAAAGGTCGTTTTGTTTGTATTGTTGGGTGTTTTACGCCGGTTTCGACATCATACATGTATATGTCAAATCACCCGCACTGTTCACATACTCATGCGTCCTGGGTAATTCAATCCAGCTACTCAATAGTACTGAACACACTGTGACAAAGGGAGCAATTGCCCGCCCTGCTTTCAGAGGTCGTTTTGTTTGTATTGTTGGGTGTTTTAGGCCGTTCTCCACATCATTCCAGTCATACCACCCCATCAGTTCACACACTCGTGATCCCTGGGTGTATCAACCCAGCTATGCAATAGACCTGAACACATTGTGGCAAGAGAAGCAATTGCCCGCCATGCTTTAAAATGTCGTTTTGTTTGCACATACTCTTGATTTTTGAGTGATTCTACCCAGCTAGGCAATAGGACTGAAGACAGTGTGGTAAGAGGAGGAGCCATTGCTTATCATGTTTTCAAAGGTCGTTTTGATTGCGTTGTTGGGTGTTTTACGCCGTTTTCAACATCATATATGTCAAATCGCACGCACTGTTCACATACGCATGCGGCCTGGGTGATTCAACCCAGCTATGCGTTAGGACTGAAAACAGTGTGGAAAGAGGAGCCATTGCTAATCATGATTTCAAAGGTCGTTTTGTTTGTATTGTTGGGTGTTTTACGCCGTTTTCGACATCATATATGTCAAATCACACGCACTGTTCACATACTCATGCGTCCTGGGTGATTCAACCCAGCTACTCAATAGTACTGAACACACTGTGACAAAGGGAGCAATTGCCCGTCCTGCTTTCAGAGGTCGTTTTGTTGGTATTGTTGGGTGTTTTAGGCCGTTTTCCACATTATTCAAGTCATACCACCCCGTCAGTTCACACACTCGTGATCCCTGGGTGAATCAACCCAGCTATGCAATAGACCTGAACACATTGTGGCAAGAGAAGCAATTGCCCGCCATGCTTTAATATGTCGTTTTGTTTACATTGTATGGGTTTTGATCTTGGAAGCGAGTTGTTGCATGACTAAATAAGTGTGTAAAGTGGCATAAAATATATGCATGTGGGAAAGGGTTTAGTATCTGTTCACGGGTCTTCGCACCTCTGCAGGCCAAATCCCTTTCGGCGGTACAGTGAACGATTTTCACATAACCCCGTGCCCACATGCATACACTCCCTATAAATGAACTATCGAAAACATTGTGATAAAAACAGCCATTGCTCATCATGTTTTCAAATGTCGTTTTGCTTGCATTGCTGGGGTTTTAGGCCGTTTTCAACAGCATGTATGCCCAATCGCCATCACAGTGCACATACTCGTGTTTTTTGGGTGATTCTACACAGCTAGGCAATAGGACTGAAAACAGTGTGGTAAGAGGAGAAGCCATTGCTTATCATGTTTTCAAAGGTCGTTATGATTGCGTTGTTGGTTGCTTTAGGCCGTTTTCAACAGCATTTATGTTAAATACCCCTCACTGCTCACACACACACATTCTTCCTGGGTGAATCAACCCATCTACGCGATAAGACTGAGAACAGTGTGGTATAAGAAGCCATTGCTCATCATGTTTTCAAAGGTCGTTTTGAGTGCACTGTACGGAGTTTTAGGCCGTTTTCAACAGCATTTATGTCCAATCACTCTCACAGTTCACGAACTCATGGGACCTGGGAGAATCAACCCAGCTATGCGTTAGGACTGAAAACAGTGTGGAAAGATGAGCCATTGCTAATCATGATTTCAAAGGTCGTTTTGTTTGTATTGTTGGGTGTTTTACGCCGGTTTCGACATCATACATGTATATGTCAAATCACCCGCACTGTTCACATACTCATGCGTCCTGGGTAATTCAATCCAGCTACTCAATAGTACTGAACACACTGTGACAAAGGGAGCAATTGCCCGCCCTGCTTTCAGAGGTCGTTTTGTTTGTATTGTTGGGTGTTTTAGGCCGTTCTCCACATCATTCCAGTCATACCACCCCATCAGTTCACACACTCGTGATCCCTGGGTGTATCAACCCAGCTATGCAATAGACCTGAACACATTGTGGCAAGAGAAGCAATTGCCCGCCATGCTTTAAAATGTCGTTTTGTTTGCACATACTCTTGATTTTTGAGTGATTCTACCCAGCTAGGCAATAGGACTGAAGACAGTGTGGTAAGAGGAGGAGCCATTGCTTATCATGTTTTCAAAGGTCGTTTTGATTGCGTTGTTGGGTGTTTTACGCCGTTTTCAACATCATATATGTCAAATCGCACGCACTGTTCACATACTCATGCGGCCTGGGTGATTCAACCCAGCTATGCGTTAGGACTGAAAACAGTGTGGAAAGAGGAGCCATTGCTAATCATGATTTCAAAGGTCGTTTTGTTTGTATTGTTGGGTGTTTTACGCCGTTTTCGACATCATATATGTCAAATCACACGCACTGTTCACATACTCATGCGTCCTGGGTGATTCAACCCAGCTACTCAATAGTACTGAACACACTGTGACAAAGGGAGCAATTGCCCGTCCTGCTTTCAGAGGTCGTTTTGTTGGTATTGTTGGGTGTTTTAGGCCGTTTTCCACATTATTCAAGTCATACCACCCCGTCAGTTCACACACTCGTGATCCCTGGGTGAATCAACCCAGCTATGCAATAGACCTGAACACATTGTGGCAAGAGAAGCAATTGCCCGCCATGCTTTAATATGTCGTTTTGTTTACATTGTATGGGTTTTGATCTTGGAAGCGAGTTGTTGCATGACTAAATAAGTGTGTAAAGTGGCATAAAATATATGCATGTGGGAAAGGGTTTAGTATCTGTTCACGGGTCTTCGCACCTCTGCAGGCCAAATCCCTTTCGGCGGTACAGTGAACGATTTTCACATAACCCCGTGCCCACATGCATACACTCCCTATAAATGAACTATCGAAAACATTGTGATAAAAACAGCCATTGCTCATCATGTTTTCAAATGTCGTTTTGCTTGCATTGCTGGGGTTTTAGGCCGTTTTCAACAGCATGTATGCCCAATCGCCATCACAGTGCACATACTCGTGTTTTTTGGGTGATTCTACACAGCTAGGCAATAGGACTGAAAACAGTGTGGTAAGAGGAGAAGCCATTGCTTATCATGTTTTCAAAGGTCGTTATGATTGCGTTGTTGGTTGCTTTAGGCCGTTTTCAACAGCATTTATGTTAAATACCCCTCACTGCTCACACACACACATTCTTCCTGGGTGAATCAACCCATCTACGCGATAAGACTGAGAACAGTGTGGTATAAGAAGCCATTGCTCATCATGTTTTCAAAGGTCGTTTTGAGTGCACTGTACGGAGTTTTAGGCCGTTTTCAACAGCATTTATGTCCAATCACTCTCACAGTTCACGAACTCATGGGACCTGGGAGAATCAACCCAGCTATGCGTTAGGACTGAAAACAGTGTGGAAAGATGAGCCATTGCTAATCATGATTTCAAAGGTCGTTTTGTTTGTATTGTTGGGTGTTTTACGCCGGTTTCGACATCATACATGTATATGTCAAATCACCCGCACTGTTCACATACTCATGCGTCCTGGGTAATTCAATCCAGCTACTCAATAGTACTGAACACACTGTGACAAAGGGAGCAATTGCCCGCCCTGCTTTCAGAGGTCGTTTTGTTTGTATTGTTGGGTGTTTTAGGCCGTTCTCCACATCATTCCAGTCATACCACCCCATCAGTTCACACACTCGTGATCCCTGGGTGTATCAACCCAGCTATGCAATAGACCTGAACACATTGTGGCAAGAGAAGCAATTGCCCGCCATGCTTTAAAATGTCGTTTTGTTTGCACATACTCTTGATTTTTGAGTGATTCTACCCAGCTAGGCAATAGGACTGAAGACAGTGTGGTAAGAGGAGGAGCCATTGCTTATCATGTTTTCAAAGGTCGTTTTGATTGCGTTGTTGGGTGTTTTACGCCGTTTTCAACATCATATATGTCAAATCGCACGCACTGTTCACATACTCATGCGGCCTGGGTGATTCAACCCAGCTATGCGTTAGGACTGAAAACAGTGTGGAAAGAGGAGCCATTGCTAATCATGATTTCAAAGGTCGTTTTGTTTGTATTGTTGGGTGTTTTACGCCGTTTTCGACATCATATATGTCAAATCACACGCACTGTTCACATACTCATGCGTCCTGGGTGATTCAACCCAGCTACTCAATAGTACTGAACACACTGTGACAAAGGGAGCAATTGCCCGTCCTGCTTTCAGAGGTCGTTTTGTTGGTATTGTTGGGTGTTTTAGGCCGTTTTCCACATTATTCAAGTCATACCACCCCGTCAGTTCACACACTCGTGATCCCTGGGTGAATCAACCCAGCTATGCAATAGAC
The DNA here is from genome assembly GCA_031761405.1 of Serripes groenlandicus. Lineage (NCBI taxonomy): Eukaryota > Metazoa > Mollusca > Bivalvia > Cardiida > Cardiidae > Serripes > Serripes groenlandicus. The sequence continues at coordinate 10,864,731 of JASEVX010000010.1, forward strand.
CTGAACACATTGTGGCAAGAGAAGCAATTGCCCGCCATGCTTTAATATGTCGTTTTGTTTACATTGTATGGGTTTTGATCTTGGAAGCGAGTTGTTGCATGACTAAATAAGTGTGTAAAGTGGCATAAAATATATGCATGTGGGAAAGGGTTTAGTATCTGTTCACGGGTCTTCGCACCTCTGCAGGCCAAATCCCTTTCGGCGGTACAGTGAACGATTTTCACATAACCCCGTGCCCACATGCATACACTCCCTATAAATGAACTATCGAAAACATTGTGATAAAAACAGCCATTGCTCATCATGTTTTCAAATGTCGTTTTGCTTGCATTGCTGGGGTTTTAGGCCGTTTTCAACAGCATGTATGCCCAATCGCCATCACAGTGCACATACTCGTGTTTTTTGGGTGATTCTACACAGCTAGGCAATAGGACTGAAAACAGTGTGGTAAGAGGAGAAGCCATTGCTTATCATGTTTTCAAAGGTCGTTATGATTGCGTTGTTGGTTGCTTTAGGCCGTTTTCAACAGCATTTATGTTAAATACCCCTCACTGCTCACACACACACATTCTTCCTGGGTGAATCAACCCATCTACGCGATAAGACTGAGAACAGTGTGGTATAAGAAGCCATTGCTCATCATGTTTTCAAAGGTCGTTTTGAGTGCACTGTACGGAGTTTTAGGCCGTTTTCAACAGCATTTATGTCCAATCACTCTCACAGTTCACGAACTCATGGGACCTGGGAGAATCAACCCAGCTATGCGTTAGGACTGAAAACAGTGTGGAAAGATGAGCCATTGCTAATCATGATTTCAAAGGTCGTTTTGTTTGTATTGTTGGGTGTTTTACGCCGGTTTCGACATCATACATGTATATGTCAAATCACCCGCACTGTTCACATACTCATGCGTCCTGGGTAATTCAATCCAGCTACTCAATAGTACTGAACACACTGTGACAAAGGGAGCAATTGCCCGCCCTGCTTTCAGAGGTCGTTTTGTTTGTATTGTTGGGTGTTTTAGGCCGTTCTCCACATCATTCCAGTCATACCACCCCATCAGTTCACACACTCGTGATCCCTGGGTGTATCAACCCAGCTATGCAATAGACCTGAACACATTGTGGCAAGAGAAGCAATTGCCCGCCATGCTTTAAAATGTCGTTTTGTTTGCACATACTCTTGATTTTTGAGTGATTCTACCCAGCTAGGCAATAGGACTGAAGACAGTGTGGTAAGAGGAGGAGCCATTGCTTATCATGTTTTCAAAGGTCGTTTTGATTGCGTTGTTGGGTGTTTTACGCCGTTTTCAACATCATATATGTCAAATCGCACGCACTGTTCACATACTCATGCGGCCTGGGTGATTCAACCCAGCTATGCGTTAGGACTGAAAACAGTGTGGAAAGAGGAGCCATTGCTAATCATGATTTCTAAGGTCGTTTTGTTTGTATTGTTGGGTGTTTTACGCCGTTTTCGACATCATATATGTCAAATCACACGCACTGTTCACATACTCATGCGTCCTGGGTGATTCAACCCAGCTACTCAATAGTACTGAACACACTGTGACAAAGGGAGCAATTGCCCGTCCTGCTTTCAGAGGTCGTTTTGTTGGTATTGTTGGGTGTTTTAGGCCGTTTTCCACATTATTCAAGTCATACCACCCCGTCAGTTCACACACTCGTGATCCCTGGGTGAATCAACCCAGCTATGCAATAGACCTGAACACATTGTGGCAAGAGAAGCAATTGCCCGCCATGCTTTAATATGTCGTTTTGTTTACATTGTATGGGTTTTGATCTTGGAAGCGAGTTGTTGCATGACTAAATAAGTGTGTAAAGTGGCATAAAATATATGCATGTGGGAAAGGGTTTAGTATCTGTTCACGGGTCTTCGCACCTCTGCAGGCCAAATCCCTTTCGGCGGTACAGTGAACGATTTTCACATAACCCCGTGCCCACATGCATACACTCCCTATAAATGAACTATCGAAAACATTGTGATAAAAACAGCCATTGCTCATCATGTTTTCAAATGTCGTTTTGCTTGCATTGCTGGGGTTTTAGGCCGTTTTCAACAGCATGTATGCCCAATCGCCATCACAGTGCACATACTCGTGTTTTTTGGGTGATTCTACACAGCTAGGCAATAGGACTGAAAACAGTGTGGTAAGAGGAGAAGCCATTGCTTATCATGTTTTCAAAGGTCGTTATGATTGCGTTGTTGGTTGCTTTAGGCCGTTTTCAACAGCATTTATGTTAAATACCCCTCACTGCTCACACACACACATTCTTCCTGGGTGAATCAACCCATCTACGCGATAAGACTGAGAACAGTGTGGTATAAGAAGCCATTGCTCATCATGTTTTCAAAGGTCGTTTTGAGTGCACTGTACGGAGTTTTAGGCCGTTTTCAACAGCATTTATGTCCAATCACTCTCACAGTTCACGAACTCATGGGACCTGGGAGAATCAACCCAGCTATGCGTTAGGACTGAAAACAGTGTGGAAAGATGAGCCATTGCTAATCATGATTTCAAAGGTCGTTTTGTTTGTATTGTTGGGTGTTTTACGCCGGTTTCGACATCATACATGTATATGTCAAATCACCCGCACTGTTCACATACTCATGCGTCCTGGGTAATTCAATCCAGCTACTCAATAGTACTGAACACACTGTGACAAAGGGAGCAATTGCCCGCCCTGCTTTCAGAGGTCGTTTTGTTTGTATTGTTGGGTGTTTTAGGCCGTTCTCCACATCATTCCAGTCATACCACCCCATCAGTTCACACACTCGTGATCCCTGGGTGTATCAACCCAGCTATGCAATAGACCTGAACACATTGTGGCAAGAGAAGCAATTGCCCGCCATGCTTTAAAATGTCGTTTTGTTTGCACATACTCTTGATTTTTGAGTGATTCTACCCAGCTAGGCAATAGGACTGAAGACAGTGTGGTAAGAGGAGGAGCCATTGCTTATCATGTTTTCAAAGGTCGTTTTGATTGCGTTGTTGGGTGTTTTACGCCGTTTTCAACATCATATATGTCAAATCGCACGCACTGTTCACATACTCATGCGGCCTGGGTGATTCAACCCAGCTATGCGTTAGGACTGAAAACAGTGTGGAAAGAGGAGCCATTGCTAATCATGATTTCAAAGGTCGTTTTGTTTGTATTGTTGGGTGTTTTACGCCGTTTTCGACATCATATATGTCAAATCACACGCACTGTTCACATACTCATGCGTCCTGGGTGATTCAACCCAGCTACTCAATAGTACTGAACACACTGTGACAAAGGGAGCAATTGCCCGTCCTGCTTTCAGAGGTCGTTTTGTTGGTATTGTTGGGTGTTTTAGGCCGTTTTCCACATTATTCAAGTCATACCACCCCGTCAGTTCACACACTCGTGATCCCTGGGTGAATCAACCCAGCTATGCAATAGACCTGAACACATTGTGGCAAGAGAAGCAATTGCCCGCCATGCTTTAATATGTCGTTTTGTTTACATTGTATGGGTTTTGATCTTGGAAGCGAGTTGTTGCATGACTAAATAAGTGTGTAAAGTGGCATAACATATATGCATGTGGGAAAGGGTTTAGTATCTGTTCACGGGTCTTCGCACCTCTGCAGGCCAAATCCCTTTCGGCGGTACAGTGAACGATTTTCACATAACCCCGTGCCCACATGCATACACTCCCTATAAATGAACTATCGAAAACATTGTGATAAAAACAGCCATTGCTCATCATGTTTTCAAATGTCGTTTTGCTTGCATTGCTGGGGTTTTAGGCCGTTTTCAACAGCATGTATGCCCAATCGCCATCACAGTGCACATACTCGTGTTTTTTGGGTGATTCTACACAGCTAGGCAATAGGACTGAAAACAGTGTGGTAAGAGGAGAAGCCATTGCTTATCATGTTTTCAAAGGTCGTTATGATTGCGTTGTTGGTTGCTTTAGGCCGTTTTCAACAGCATTTATGTTAAATACCCCTCACTGCTCACACACACACATTCTTCCTGGGTGAATCAACCCATCTACGCGATAAGACTGAGAACAGTGTGGTATAAGAAGCCATTGCTCATCATGTTTTCAAAGGTCGTTTTGAGTGCACTGTACGGAGTTTTAGGCCGTTTTCAACAGCATTTATGTCCAATCACTCTCACAGTTCACGAACTCATGGGACCTGGGAGAATCAACCCAGCTATGCGTTAGGACTGAAAACAGTGTGGAAAGATGAGCCATTGCTAATCATGATTTCAAAGGTCGTTTTGTTTGTATTGTTGGGTGTTTTACGCCGGTTTCGACATCATACATGTATATGTCAAATCACCCGCACTGTTCACATACTCATGCGTCCTGGGTAATTCAATCCAGCTACTCAATAGTACTGAACACACTGTGACAAAGGGAGCAATTGCCCGCCCTGCTTTCAGAGGTCGTTTTGTTTGTATTGTTGGGTGTTTTAGGCCGTTCTCCACATCATTCCAGTCATACCACCCCATCAGTTCACACACTCGTGATCCCTGGGTGTATCAACCCAGCTATGCAATAGACCTGAACACATTGTGGCAAGAGAAGCAATTGCCCGCCATGCTTTAAAATGTCGTTTTGTTTGCACATACTCTTGATTTTTGAGTGATTCTACCCAGCTAGGCAATAGGACTGAAGACAGTGTGGTAAGAGGAGGAGCCATTGCTTATCATGTTTTCAAAGGTCGTTTTGATTGCGTTGTTGGGTGTTTTACGCCGTTTTCAACATCATATATGTCAAATCGCACGCACTGTTCACATACTCATGCGGCCTGGGTGATTCAACCCAGCTATGCGTTAGGACTGAAAACAGTGTGGAAAGAGGAGCCATTGCTAATCATGATTTCAAAGGTCGTTTTGTTTGTATTGTTGGGTGTTTTACGCCGTTTTCGACATCATATATGTCAAATCACACGCACTGTTCACATACTCATGCGTCCTGGGTGATTCAACCCAGCTACTCAATAGTACTGAACACACTGTGACAAAGGGAGCAATTGCCCGTCCTGCTTTCAGAGGTCGTTTTGTTGGTATTGTTGGGTGTTTTAGGCCGTTTTCCACATTATTCAAGTCATACCACCCCGTCAGTTCACACACTCGTGATCCCTGGGTGAATCAACCCAGCTATGCAATAGACCTGAACACATTGTGGCAAGAGAAGCAATTGCCCGCCATGCTTTAATATGTCGTTTTGTTTACATTGTATGGGTTTTGATCTTGGAAGCGAGTTGTTGCATGACTAAATAAGTGTGTAAAGTGGCATAAAATATATGCATGTGGGAAAGGGTTTAGTATCTGTTCACGGGTCTTCGCACCTCTGCAGGCCAAATCCCTTTCGGCGGTACAGTGAACGATTTTCACATAACC